>JASAND010020035.1:0-63161 GCA_030248195.1 Trissonchulus latispiculum | reverse complement strand
AAAGTTTTTGGGTACACGTTTTAAAATTTTTGTATTTTTAGGTGCTCGTACAGACCGCATTTTTCCTACTTTCCTATACTAGCGCTCGCCAACCCCCTACCCTCTCTCTTTCTGCAGCCTATTTTGCCCATATCAACCTAACGAGGCAGGGCACACGTAGTTTTCAGCCATCTTGATTGCTGTTACAAGCGGGGGGCAGTAGTTATCGGATAAACGATAATTACTGCCCTGGGCGTGACTGAAATAACCGTATGGTAGTTTCGCTTGGGGATCATGTTTCTGTCCGTGATCTTCGTCTCTCCGCCTCTCGACTGCGGTCTGCGGAGAGCACCACTTACAGGTCACGACGTGTACCTTAATAGTGGTTGGGCCCTTACCAAAAAAAAATCTTTTTAACACTAACAATTATTTCACAAGAATTTTTGTTTTACATGCTTGACCCTAAGATCTCTACTATCATTCTACCCAACTAATCATACTCGTAGGACTTTTATTTTGGCTATAGCTACAGGATATATAACTGATTACGCCAGAAATGAAAAATCATTAGCGCGCACCTATGCGATGACAAAATGACAACAGATGAACCAACAATAAAGATCAACAGCATACATTACACAATAAACACTTAACACAAACAATAACTGTAATAAAAAGAAAGCATTTACAATACACTTTGAAATAGTCAGGTTATGGTTTATAATAGTCGCACAATACAGTTATTACCTATGCGTCTTTCAAATAAAGTTTCACATCGACCGCATGAAAAAGTCACAAAAATTTGTGACAGTAGTGTAAGCTAAGTTAACGGAATGTCCGGACATTACGTTGATGATGCAATGTCACAGGCGGACATTTTTGTGACTTTACGTTAACGACCAACGTAAAGTCACAAAAATGTTTGAACTAATACGTTGGTTTGATGTGGACATTTTTGTGACATTACGTTGGTTGGGTCGCTGTTCAACCGCCTCAAATTTGTGACTTCCGTTGACGACGCATGACATTACGTTGATTAGTTGTGACTTTGTGACTTTACGTTGACTTAATCAGTTTATGAAATTTAGCGCGAAAATGAACGTTTCGAAGCGCGAAACACAGCAGTTTGCGTGCTCTATGAGTATTCTAAACGAGTGGACACATAATTAATGAATTCTTCTTTCATTCACAATGAAGTACATGCTCATTGAACCTAGACGCAGCCCGAAACAAACACAATCTGCTTTTGTTTGTTTGATGTCTACGCTTACAGGAACAAATAGTGACCTAGGATCTGCTGAAGGACTAGTTTATATTGCGCATCTCAGTTAAAGATTAAGCTATCTGACTAATAATTTTTCTAAACAAAATTGTCCCTGGGCTGCGCGAAAAACGATTATAGCAGCGGAACAGGTGAAAGCTAGTCCGAGTTTCGCATGGATATCCTGGTAGTTTTAACCTTCTGCTTTTCTGCTACTACTCTAACCGTTATTGGTACACAATCAGCATTTCAACAAAAAATCACTACGCTTAAAGGGACGAACAAACTGTTCTAAAACTAATGAGGACTTGTCTTAAATTTTAGTCTCTCCTTAAAGCAATATAACTAAAATAATTTAACAAATAAACTGTTCAATGATCTGATGAAAGGCTTACCTGTGATGACTAATGGTTGATTATCTCCATAATTTATCTATATAAGATTGTCCCTGGGCCGCACCAAAAAAGTGTATAGTTGCGGAATAGCAGAAGGCTAAAAGGTTGTACGAATTTTGAATGGAAATCCAGTAAACCTTCTGCTATTCTGCTGCTATTCTAAATTTATTGATGCAGTCCACGGAATGACCTAGAGTTTATAAGCGAACTGAGGCACGCAGCTCTACACAGTGATTTAAGCTTTGCTAGATGCTCGGCACATTTTGGTAAAATCTAGGTGGAGGTATTTAGTAAAATCTAGGGGAGGTACCGGTTGGTTAGCAGCGTTGCTCTACTACCACCCCGAGATTTCCCTTATATGCCCAGCATCTAGCAGGCTTAACTAATGGGAGAGCTGAGTGTCTCATTCTTCCATTTATCAGTCTTCCTATTTCACAAACTCTTAGCAGGCCTATACGTGCAATTACACAAAGACAAGTTTTAATATTTACACAAAATTATGCAAACAGGATAGGAAAACAACATCAGTCACCAACCAGCAAGCTGTATGCTGTGTTGGTTTACAATAAATAAACAGAGAAAGATTCATACTAGCAAATACACAAACACAATAATCATACAAAATTATGCAAAAAGTTTTTAAGCAAACAAAAACCAACCAGCAAGCCGTATGCAGTGTTGATTTACAGTAAATAACCGAACATGGGAAATATTGCACACACACACCCACACACACCCAAACACACACACACACACAAACACACACACACACACACACACACACACACACACACACACACACACACACACACACACACACACACACACACATGCGCGCGCGCCGGTGTGGAGTGGATTAGCCATATCAGATTTAGACACCCTAAAGTAAATTGTAGAAGCAATGCGGAAAATGAATGGTTGTACTAATTCTACTGGCACGGGTACTCGGTTTACCTCAGTGAGGCACCCGTGATTAGGTGCGCACACTGAATTTATCCTAAAGACCTAGAAAGACCAAAGACTAAAGACCTAGAAAGACCAAAGACTAAGGACCATTTCCCTAGAAAAGTTAAAATCTACTTATTAGACACCATAACACCAATCTAATCAATTTTCGACCGAAGATTTCATGCAAAGATATGCTTTAATTGCGAAAATCCTGAAAAGTTTTATGAAAAGAACCTCAAAGTGAGTTTAGGGGAGCCCGCGAAGTGTACGTGGCGACGAGTGGAGGAATCGCAAAGGGGGGGGGGCAATTAAGCCAAGATTATATACATTTACACAGGTTCTGTTTTACGAATTTTCTCAGCTTCAAGGCTTCTGAGCAGATTGCCATAAATTATTGGAGAAAAGCAACGACATTTTTCAATTGAAACTCCACCGCCCAATGAGCGAGAAATGGGAAACTGCGCAACCAATTCATCTACAATCGCGGCAGAGGACAGGTAGACGGCAATCGGTTTCGGTTTCTTATGGAAAATGGGCAAAACTGCAAATGTTATAATCGGGTTATGGTCGACGCCGTTTAATAAGGAATTGATACAGTCAGCAACCAGAGATTTCAAACTACAGGAAGGCTTCCTGTGCAGATTTTTGACAATAACAGTTCGGTCGGCGAAGAGCAAGACAGAATCATTTGAAATTTCTACAGCGTTTTCGGCAGGGCTTACTTCCACATTGTTGACACCCTCTGGAGACGGAATAGCCATAGACTTATAACTTCTACCGGAAGAACGAGGGACGAGACGTTTAGTTTGAGCAAACTGGCTGGAACGAATAACATCACGTAGCCTTTCCCAGAGAAACTTTCCCGCATTGGGTGGACTGATTTCAGCGATTAATGGTCCGAAACCGGGAACAAAGGCAGGTCGATAATGAGAATTGTAGGCAAACCACGCATCAATACGATTTACTGTGGTTAAAGGTGAACCTTCTATTAAGGAAACAAATGATGGGCCAGACTTTACCGATAACCAAGAATCCATTTATGCACGTGACTGAAAAAAGTACAGCACTATAATATTGTACAAAGATGAAAAGGCAGATATATATATATATATATATATATATATATATATATATATATATATATATATATATATTTTATATATATATTACACAAAATCTATTCTATTTAAATCTATGTTGTACCTCGAAGTAAAAATATTGACTATTTTTACGAATGAGAATGTTTACTGAAATAAATCTAAGACACCCGAAGAAAAGTGAAAACCAAAGACTCGCAAAAAAAGTTAAAATCTAAGGACACTCTAGGAAACGTGTAGATGCAGGAGCAACGTATGCTGAAGTTGAATTCGTGTACTCACTATCGTATGGCTTAGGTTTACTACAGTGAGGCACCCCTGATTAGGTGCGCACACTGAAATAAATCTAAGACACCCGAAGAAAAGTGAAAACCAAAGACTCGCAAAAAAAGTTAAAATCTAAGGACACTCTAGGAAACGTGTAGATGCAGGAGCAACGTATGCTGAAGTTGAATTCGTGTACTCTCTATCGTATGGCTTAGGTTTACTACAGTGAGGCACCCCTGATTAGGTGCGCACACTGAAATAAATCTAAGACACCCGAAGAAAAGTGAAAACCAAAGACTCGCTAAAAAAGTTTAAATCTAAGGACACTCTAGGAAGCGTGTAGATGCAGGAGCAACGTATGCTGAAGTTGAATTCGTGTGCTTTCTATCGGTATGGCTTAGGTTTACTTCAGTGAGGCACGCCTGATTAGGTGCGCACACTGAAATAAATCTAAGACACCCGAAGAAAAGTGAAAACCAAAGACTCGCTAAAAAAGTTTAAATCTAAGGACACTCTAGGAAGCGTGTAGATGCAGGAGCAACGTATGCTGAAGTTGAATTCGTGTGCTTTCTATCGGTATGGCTTAGGTTTACTTCAGTGAAGCACCCCTGATTAGGTGCGCACACTGAAATAAATCTAAGACACCCGAAGAAAAGTGAAAACCAAAGACTCGCCAAAAAATTTAAAATCTAAGGACACTCTAGGAAGCGTGTAGATGCAGGAGCAACGTATGCTGAAGTTGAATTCGTGTGCTTTCTATCGGTATGGCTTAGGTTTACTTCAGTGAGGCACCCCTGATTAGGTGCGCACACTGAAATAAATCTAAGACACCCGAAGTCAGAAGATAAAACCAAAGACACGCTTAAAAGTGATAATCTAAACTCTAGGTAACGTGCAGAGGCTGGTAAGGCTCGCTAAGAAATGATGTTGATGTTGATGTTGGAGTGGAGCAACGTATGTAACGTCTATGTAACCTGGAGCAAGACTTTTTGGGACCTACAATGTTTGTGGCTTTACCAAATTAGATTTTAGTTCACTATTATGGATCCATTCAGAACCATAAACTTATAAAAACGAAGGGAAATAGAACGTAGAAAGAAGGTTGACAGTTTAATATTATTACAGATTGCCTAGTCAGACCCAGCATCACGGCTCGCTGTTTACTCAGTGCGACTGACGATTCAAGAACAGCAAAATGAAACAATGAATGAAATGAAATATGGTTGAATGAACTATGGTTGAATATGAATAGAATATACTAGGCTTAGGCTAGTATAGTTTTCTTGGAGCAGGGGGCTCTCTATTGGGGGGCGAGTAATTTTTAAGTAAATTTTTTAGTAAATTTACTTTAATATATATATTTCTACCCCTATAATAAAATATATATATTATATAATATATATATATATATATATATATATATATATATATATATATATATATATATATATATATATATATATATATATATATATATATATATATATATATATATATATATATATATATATATTAGCGATGCCAGAAAAATATTTCGGGGGGAATGCAAAATTTTGTCGGGGGGGTCTGGGGGGCGGAGCTCCCAGAAGGTGAGAAATTTTAATATTTCGTAACCTTCGCGGAATTTTACAGAGCTGCATTCGTTGAAATTACAATATTTAAGGTGCAGTGCGTGTTCAGGCACCCAAATGATGATGCAGAAGGTGGTCAAAGCAGACCAAATACGGTAATTGGTACTCAGTTTTAAGTGCGTAACACGTATTATCATGGTTTATAATACAGCGATATCGCGCCTAAGGCGCGAAAATTTTTTGAACAATGGGCGTTTAACACATGGCAGGAAAAAATTCCTGGGGGCAACACAATTTCGGGGGGGATTCCCTCATCCCCCCCATGGCGACGCGCGCATATATATAATATATATATATATATATATATATATATATATACAAAATGTATACATAATAGTTTAATAACAAAACGCAGCAGATGTTGGCACAACTATACATCTTCAAATAGTGGAACCAGTGGTGGCTACAGGGCCGATACCGGTCGTGGATACAGGCGCTACCCCCACCCTTCGCGATTCCAAGGTAGGAAGATTAAACCTAAAAATTTAATAAAAGTCCAAAAACCGAAAATTTCATATTAAACATATACGGAAGACAATTTCGAGAATTTTTGTAGAAAATTGCCAGTTTTGTCAAAAATGCGACTATTAAATAACTTCAGCGGTTTTTCAAAGATAGATTTACAAAGAAATGAAGAACGATTTTATAGATTAATCAAAAGCTTCTCCAACTTTTGTGGAGCTCCATTCCCTGGACCCTCCCCAGGTTGAAATAATTTTTCCAAGGAAACCCGCACCCAAGTCACAAAAGCCTGGATGCACCAGTGAATGGAACCGCACACGTAAGTATTACCCTGTCGACAATATATTAGGAACCTGTAAACATTTGACACGTACCGCTACAAGCAAATGCACGCCAACACCTATTTACATAAAATAGTGATAGGTACCGGATATGCGGATATCCGCCCACCAATATACATATATAGCAGTATATGTAGAAAACAGGCTATTTTACTGCATTTTAGACCATTTTAGATCCCCCACTCTCCCTATCCCCACTTTTTCGCCTAGAAAAAGCCCAGCGGTATCATCCCCCCCAAAATTTTCGACCAACTTTACCCCCCCAGATTTTTGACTTACCCTCCCCCAACTTTTGCCTATCCCTCCCGAACCCCCCCCACCGATTTTTGGTCATAAAAAGTTAGCTAAATTTGGTTGAAAAAAGGCCATTTTTTGAAAAATTTTTCTAAAATTTTGACCTAAAATCGCTCGGTGCAAAAATGCCTAAAACGTTAAAAACAAGCCTTATTTTGATGAAAAAGGGCTAAATTACAGAAAATTTTGCATTTTTGGCAGTTTTTCGAAATTTCTGAGGTCCGAATTCTGACCCCCCCATCACATTTCGGAGGTCGGCCCAGATTTCCCCCGACCATAGGTGTTGTACCACCTGTTTGGGTTGGGGGGGGGGGGAGCCATAGGTATAATTGGGGGGAGGTTTGGGGGGGTAACCCCCCCCACCAATTTTAACAAACCACCCCCAAAAATTTTTGGGGGCCCCCGGGCCCCGCCCCAACTGGGGGGGGGGGGGATAGTCGCGCCGAAGGCGCGAAAAATTGGCCAAAAATCAGGTATTTTTAGGGTAAATTTTGCAAAAATTTTCAAAAATGTTCAAATTTTTGGCTTAAAGTGTTCATTAGTGCGTGAAATACACGTTTTCAACAGTTTTATGGACTTTCTGACTCAATATTGACCTTATTTTGTAGTTAGAAACATGTTGACAACCAAGTTTTCGAGTTTAAAACCCCTGTCTAATGTCAAAATTACTTCATAGTTGAATGTTTTTTGGCATTAGCTATGGCTGAAAATGCGATTTTTGACAAAAAATAGAACAAATTTTTGGGGGGAGGTTTGGGGGGGGGTCGTGGTGGGGGGTTTGGGGGGGGTCTAAAAGGGGGCCCCCCCGCAAATTCCGGGGAGGGGGCCCCCCCAACCCAAATCCCCGCTACACCTATGGTAAAAAGCATAGGTGTAACGGGGATTTGGGTTGGGGGAGCCCCTCCCCCGAATTTTGGGGGGCCCTTTTAGGACGCCCCCATACCCCCCCGACCCCCCCAAACCTCCCCCCCAAAATTTCTCTATTTTTTGCTAAAAATCGCATTTTTAGCCATTGCTAATGCCGAAAAACATGAAATCATTAAGTAATTTTAACATTAGACAGTGTTTTTAAACTCGAAAACTTTATTGCCAACATGTTTCTGAGTCTAGAATAAGGTCAATATTGTGTCTATAAGACCATAAAACCGTTATAAGCGTGTATTTCTCGCGATAATAAACAAGTGAAGCCAAACATTTGGACTTTTTTGAAAAATTTTGCAAAATTTGCCCTAAAAATGCCCAATTTTTGCCAAATTTTCGCGCCTTCGGCGCGACTTCCCCCCTGAGTTGGGGGGGTGGCCGGGGGCCCCCAAAAATTTCAGAGGGGTTGAAAAAATGGCTGGGGGGGGTTACCCCCCCCCCCTCCCCCCCCAATCATAGGTGTACCTTGAGAAAACGTTTGGGGGAGGGGGTAGCCGAAATTAGGTTGGGTGGTGTCAGAAATTTTGAGGTAGGTTGGTGTACGGAAAAAACGAATTTGTGGGGGGGTGAAAATATTTTGTTCAAAAATTTAGAAAAAATTCGCAAATTTGCTAAAGAAGCGTTATTTCCAACTAAAAATCAATAATAGTTCTTCATTTTTGCTCATTTATTCGAAAAAACTTGGATTTTTTGCAAAAAATTCGAATTTTTCCAAAAAATTTCGAATTTTTACTAATTTTGAGGTAAAATTTTCAAAATTTTGAGGGTGGGGTCTGGCAAATTTGGGTGGGTGGGGTCTGGGATTTGGCCACTTGGGGGTGGGGTCTGCCTCCAAAATTTCGAGGGTGGGGTCGGCACTTTTTCATTTGGGGGGAGGGGTTCCCCCCACCCCCCCCCAGGTACACCTATGCCCCCAATTACACCTATGGTAAAAAGTCCAAATCTGGCTTGGGGGGTCTCAAAAATCGTAATTTTCAAAAAAGCTGTACCCAAACAGTTCCAAATTTTTTCAGCTAAAAATGGCCCTTTTTGGACATAAAATCGACATTTCGACATAAATCTAATAAAAAACCACTCGTATTGCGTTTTAAAACCATAGGTGTACCAGGCTACAGTTTGCCCCCTGAGACCCCCCCACGACAAGGCCAGACCCCCCCCCACCCCCCATACCCGACCTCGACTACTCCCCCCCCCCCCCCCAAGCCGAGCTCAGACCCCCCTGCCCCCTCCCCCCCTAAAATGTGGTCCAAGCAAAAGAAAAAATGCCAAATTTTTGCAATTTTTCAAAAATTTTCTGAAAAACTTGACTGCAAATAGTTAAAAACGCTAAAAACTAGGTTGTTAAACGCAATTTGAGTATATATGTCTTGAGTAGATGTATGTCGAAAATCGTAAATTTTATGCCAAAAAGGGCCATTTTTGGCTGAAAAAAATTGGGTACAGCTTGGAAACAGTTTTTTTTCAAAAATTTCCTATTTTTAGACCCCCCCAAGTCAGATTTCGACTTTTAACCCCCCCCCCCCCAACCCAAACAGTTGGTACATTTATGTTTAAAACCTATTTTTAGCGTTTTTAACTGTTTCTAGACAATTTTTTCAGAAAATTTTTGGAAAATTGCAAAAATTTTGCAAAAATTCAGCATTTTTTCTTGTTTGGACCCCATTTTAGGGGGGAGGGGGTCTGAGCTCGGCTGATCTTCAAAGTTGAAGTTTGGCCAGAAATTTAAAAATTTTTGGCTAACGAAAAATTTTAATTCTGGTTGTGGGAGTTGGAAAGAGCTTTATACATCGTTTTAAAGCTTATAATCAGTACATTCACATGGGCTTACGAAATTAGCAAAATGCAAAAATTGCAAAAATTTTCTGACGACGGCTGTATAAATAGACTAAAAACTTTGAACATCGATTTCTCAAAACTGTAGAATCGGCCAAAAGTTCTTTTTGTGGCATGATATGAAAAACGTATGGGCCAAAGGACGGTTTCTTGTATTTGGCTCAGCAGGTCTTCACGTTCTAGAAAATCGGCCAAATGCACGGTAACACGAAATTTCGCAACTCCGCATTGAATTTTCTTGCAACTCGAAGCGTTTTAGTCCAAGCCAAGACAAACATCCCTCCGCAGAAGTGAGAATATCCACTCTGCCAAAAAACTCCGCAATCCGTTGGGCAGTTTTTGAGAAATCGATGTTCAAACAAAATAATCGCCATTTTGCCAAAATAATTTTACGGTCAAATCTCTAGCTTAAAGCAATATTTTCAGCTATTAGGGATGGATAAAATGTGCATTTAGGCTGTGTATCGATTGAGTATAAATGGACCAAAATTGTCCGTACGACTTTGAAAAAACTGATTTCCTCGAAAATGGCCATGACCCTAAAAATAGTTTTTTGCTTATACTGACTTAACCGCTAGAGGTGGAGATAGCTCAATGGTTAAAGTAAAAAGTTTGCAAAATGTTCGGTGCCTTCCAGCCATAGCAACCAATCCGGTGTATCGACTTTGAAAGTTTAATGGCAAAAACCAAAACTTTATCTTTTCGCCTACAAACACGGGACTGGGCCCAGAATGTTAAAGAGCACGAAAATAGGTTATGTCATAAGTTTTAGCAGTTTAAAGCCGTATGAGTCAAAAATATCGCAAAGCAGAGCTTTTAGACGATATTAGATGGGTGTAGTCATACATGAATTTCGGAAACAAGCACCTTCCGTTAGCTTATTCTCGTAGACTCAAACTCACACCAAAATGAAGAAACTGGCTGGATAAAAGTTCCGAGTTCAGTATTACATTCCACTGCTCCTAAAATACGGGTCTTGGCTGAACCCTCATGAGATCCCCTTTTGAATTATGAATGAGAAGCAATATACATACATAACTGTTCACGAATGCAGTTTCCTTTTCCAAGTAGCAGTATTATCAAGAGTTAATAATTGGAAGAGTACGACACCGTACTCTTCGTTAATATAAATGGCCTGTCAGATGCTCGGCACATTAAGTCCTAAATCTCTGGGGGGGGTCACGGTCACTGTTAACCATTTGTTTATATGCGTTTGAACTAAAACGCATTTGATTGGCTAATCGCCTACCTTATGTCTAAATTACGTGTATAAGGTGACCCCCCCCCCGAGATCTCAGGGGAGCTCAGCTTAGCGTTAAGCGTGTGTTTATATGCATTTGAACTCTGAAATGCATTTGATTGGCTACTGGGCTTCTGCTACTGAAATACATTGATGAGGGTTACGGTAGCAGGTAGCTATGTAGTCAATCAAATACGTTTAAGTTCAAACGCATATAAACACATGGTTAACTGTGTTAACGGTGACCCCCAGAGATTTTGGCCATAATCTGCTGAGCGTCTAGAAACTGGTGTGGGATGTTACCTGCTGGCTGACAGATTTTAGAAGGAAATGCGCGTTGGCGCGACTAGTTCATTTGCATAATCGCGTAATTTGCATATTTTACATTGTTTTGGAAAAGTCAGTTAGTTGTAGGTGTTGCAGTTGACAGTTGGTAGTTGGTTGAAGTGGGCGGTCGAGTAGGATCCGGTAGCAGCCAGTGGATTTCTCCAGTTGAATCAAAGGTTAGTCGGGTCGGGTTGGGTTTGCTATTTGTGGGGAGCAGGGTAACACCCTCCCCTTAGTGTTCTCTGTGGGCTCTACCCTCTCGTTTTTCGTGTTTGGTACACTTTGTATTTTGTTCTATGAGTTTGTCTGAGTCTTTGTGCTTGTTGTAATAAATTAGTCCAGCGGTTATTTCATTAGTAGCTATAGGGAGCGGTCGCCCAGGGCGCATATAGGGTCCACTAATTTAGCTTATTCACCTACTCTCGATTCTCTCTCTTCTCTTATCTCGCTAAGACCGGATATCACACACTGAACACCTACTTGCAATCTTTTACTGGAGTCCGACACAATAGTTTATTCTAGTGGATATACACATATCCACACTGGAAAACACTAGGAAGGGTATGGTGTCGTAGTTATCTTATCATATACTCTTGGTATTAAAACACACCAATTAGTTTTTTCGCAAAGGAATTAAAAAGTGCTTAAAATGTTTCAATACGATTTCAGTACTAGTACTAGTAGAATCTTTTTAACACTAACAATTATTTCACAAGAATTTTGTTTTACATGCTTGACCTAAGATCTCTACTATCATTCTACCCAACTAATCACACTCGTAGGACTTTTATTTTGGCTATGGCTACAGGATATATAACTGATTGCATGAAATGAAAAATCATTAGCGCACCTATGCGATGACAAAATGACAACAGATGAACCAACAATAAAGATCAACAGCATACATTACACAATAAACACTTAACACAAACAATAACTGTAATAAAAAGAAAGCATTTACAATACACTTTGAAATAGTCAGGTTATGGTTTATAATAGTCGCACAATACAGTTATTACCTTATGTACAAAAGCATGTACATAATTAAGGTGACACTTAAAGAAAGACGTTCGTTGTTAGCCTCGGTTAGACACTGAATACAGTAAACTCAACGCACAAAGTAGTCAAAAACGAAAATCAGAAACAATTACCAGGTCGGTCGCCCAGGGCGCATATAGGGTCCACTAATTTAGCTTATTCACCTACTCTCGATTCTCTCTCTTCTCTTATCTCGCTAAGACCGGATATCACACACTGAACACCTACTTGCAATCTTTTACTGGAGTCCGACACAATAGTTTATTCTAGAGGATATACACATATCCACACATAAAGTGGCGACCGTGATTTTTCAGTAGATGTCCAAAGTTTTAGCTTTTGATGAGAAGAAAAGAGAACACGAGAAACGGGAAAAGCAGAGAGCTCAACTTTGGGGGCTTTTAACGTATTTTGACGGACCGGTTGAACTAGATAGAGGTACTCCCATAGCTTCAAAGCAGAATGTTGCGAAATCGGGGGGTCGTGGTCGGGGGGTGTCTCCCCCAACGCTAGTCCGGGAGGTACTGCCCCAGGTATTGGGAGGGGGACCCCCAGAAGACCGGAAGGCTTTGTTCCCGACCTCCCCCCACAGTTATGGGAAGGGCAAAATTCTATGGCTAAACCGGTTACGGATAAAGGATCAGGGGGGCTTGGGGGACCCTCTCGGATTCCTCCCCCTCCCACAAGTTCGTACTCAGAACTCGGTCCCAATTGGGGGTTGTCACCCCTGCGGCCCCATCCACATCTTCTGATGCGCAGTATAGTGGTCATTTAGGTTGGTTGGTTGGTCATCAATTTTTTGGTTGGTTGGTTGGTTACTCCCGTCTGCATTTTGTTGAAGATTCTGGTATTTTTCTTGACAATAGTGCCCTTTTCTTTTGTGTTTTGGCCAATCGAGAATCTACCTCAAAAAGAGGGGGTAACCCAGGATTTCGCCCAAAAAGAGGGGGTTACCCCCAATGTGTTCTGATGAAGTGAAAGTTTGGGTAGAATCACAGACGTGTTTTTTGGCTATGGGAGGGATCAAAAAAGCCTTGACTCCTTCCACTTCTAACTTTAGTTTCTGTGGGGGGAGGGTTGGTTGTGGGGGTTGAAGGGGGTCGACCCCACCCTCCCGGAGTTTTCTACTCCCCAAGTGGATCAGGGTGTGCCGGGGCACGACCGGGCCACCCTGACCTCCGACTCAGTTTTGCGAAATTTTCTCCGTCTTGGCATCCCAAACTTTGCTTTTTCTGAAACGGACACTGTCGATGCTCTAAATTTTCTCCTCGACGCACCCATGCGCGTAGCTAGGTTTAGTAAGTTTATACTATATATATTTCATATTTTATTTTGATAATTTTATGATTTCTTTATATTTATAGTTTTGTTGGAACTTCTCTTTTGGAGTCATTATGCTTATCATGTAATATCGCTGGGTTTTTTACATGTTGTTCGCCTTGGTTGTATATACCGGGCAAATCAGGTGATGGTTCTTTTCGGGCTGTACCGCCTTCGCCGTCTATCCTATCTATGACTAAATAGGACAACTTTATGCAGGTAGGAAACAATTTGTTTAGTTTTCTCTCCAGTATTCTCCAGAGACAGCTTACGTGAATAGACTCAAACTGTTTCTTACGAAATTGTCACCCGATCAATGACACTATACACTATTCACTATTTGTCTTTATGTCGTTCCCTTAACTGCAGTACGTATAAATCTCATATCATTGGTCCCAATCAAATTTCTGTGTCACTTTACTATCACTCACCAATTATCATTTTATCACTTTTGTCAACTGTATATACGTATGTGTTTTTATTTGTGCTTAGGTTTTATTTCTGGTTTTTCTGTTAAGACCAGGCCTTTCCGCCACTTCTTCAGGATTTTTGGTCAGTTTTGCTTCGTATTTTAGGTTTCATACGTGATTTTCAGTCAGATCCCTACACGGTTTTTTCCTGATTTATCAGATTTCTAGGAGTTTTTGGATTAAATTTTGTGGCATACGTAAAAATTTTCATTGAATACGTACAATGCCAAGATGTACGAAAACCCCAAAAACTTTGATTTCTCAAATTTCTTTTCCTCGTCTTTTTCTCGATTTTATGTGACATTTCTAAATTTGTTTCGTTACACGTACCCGGGCTATTACAACCCAACTTCTGTCAGCAACGTTTTCACGTTTTAGTCACTTCTGTGTATTTTCACTCGCGTGTTTTTCCATGTTTGCACCTTTTTGCTTGGTTCTTTCAGGTTCTGCCCAATGTAGTGCTGCTTGGGTTTCCGTGGGCTCCAAATCCTTTTCCTGGGTCCTTGGAATTTGGTTTTGGATTTGATTCGGATTCTGGTTTTGGACAATTGATGACTTTTCCCCGGGATACACCAGGTTGTTTTATTCCTTGATATAAAATTTAAATATTGAAGTTTAATTTACATTGGTGTCATGGTCGAAAAAGTCCCTTTTGTCTTGATATCTTCATTTTGCCTATAAATTTCTTTGGATTATGGTTTTTCTGGATCTAAAACGTTTTAAAACCCTTTTAGCATAAAACTCTTATTTCTGGGATTAACCATGTCACGTAAAATGGATAAAATGTAAAATGGTTCAGCGGTTATTCCGCACTCTACGTACGTATATACGTATATTGAAATGGCTAGGGTCCTTGGGGTTGACTGAAGGGGGGCTTCCATTTATGCGGAACTTAGTACCTCGAATCAGTCTAAAAATTACGATGGTAAAACTATCCATCTAGTTTTCGGGAATTTCTTCTTAAAGATCTGTCTGATAAAGCTACTTCATCTTTGGCTTTCCGGGATCAATTTCATAAGACTCGGTATGATACGTGTACCCGTCAAATTTTTCAGAAAACAAGTTTTCTTTCATTTCTAGCTAGGACTATTGCTCCATTGTTTCAGTCTATTTCTATATGGGTTCAAGCCAGGTTGGGTAGCCAAAGCTGAGTGGATGCATGGGACTTAGATGGAACCTTAGCCCAACATTTTTTGGACTATAGGCATACTTAACCCTACCGTTTTGTCCAAATTGCAGTCCATCTTTCAGAAATGTCACAAAAATATTGAACCGAAATTAATCAGGTGCATCAAACGATGGCTAGATCTGAGCCTGTTTTCATAAGGATTTAGTTAATTCCCCTTTACTAGTGGTAGTGGTCCAGCCAGGTTCCCCAACCGGAGGGTTCTCCAGCAGAATCCTCTGATTTTTTATTTTTTTGTCGAACAAGTTTTGCGATTGATGACTCTGAACGGTCTCAAGTAGCCCTGACTATAGTTGCAGCAACGTTATCAAATTTATAACCATCTTTGCAGCAATGTCCTCCCTTAGGTTTGGTTTCTACGAGCTCGGGACTGGCCACCCTGAGTTCTGGACCTATTACTCAAACCACGGGGAATGTTATCCAAAGTTCGGGGACGGCTGTATAAAAAGGTTCGGTGAATGTTCAAAAGTTCGGGGTGCTCCCCAATTAATTCAGGGCCCTCTTCAAAAGTTTGGGCCTTGCTCCAATAAGTTCGGGCTTCGGCGTAACAAGTTCGGGGTCCGGCCTAACAAGTTCGGGTCCGGCCCAGTAAGTTCGGGGTCCGGCCCAATAAGTTCGGGGTCTCCCTAAGAAGTTCGGGGCCCAATCAAATTAGTTCTGGGTCTGACCAAATAAGTTCGGGTGTTGCTGATCTTAGAATAAAAACCCCGTCTTTTACATTGAGAGCTCCTGGCACATTCTAGGGGGATCCTCTAGTGCTTGTCACCAGTGTTGCCCTTTATACGGAGCCTGCCTACCGGAACAGAGCGTTGTTGTCATGTTGTTGTTGTTGTTGTAGTAAACCTCCATATCTGAGCTTTCGCTATTTTATTTTTCTAAATTGGTAGGATTCCTGCTTTGGTTTTGCTCTCCAACGCCCGAGCGGATTGAGACTTCCTATCTTATGTGAATCCGCTTCTTTAGATTATTCTGCAAGCCTACGGGTGTCTCTCTCTAAATTAAATTTAGCAGAAATTCTTTGTTCAAAATTTTTTCAGCCACTGAAATTGCTTTGACTTTTAGGATAGTTTGTCCCGAACTTTCTACTCCTCTTCTCTTCGGCTTGGGCGCTATACAATCAACTTACCTTTCGCTGTGTTTTTCTTTCATTCCTTGATGAAAGGGTTCTGGGGTGGATGTGTCGCTTTGTTGACCTAAGACTAAGACACGGAGTGGCTCGTCTTCCCCAGGGCTCTGTTTCCTATCGACTCACATCTGACTAGTACCTAACTGTTTTTATTTTCGGGTTTTCGCTGTGGTGTGGGTCTCTAGGGGTTGTTACCTAAGACTGGGTCATCTTTGGGGTACTCACACCGCTGCGTGTGCACTGCAGTTGAGGCTGAGGGGCTTTTATGATGTACTGTTTTGTTTTGAGCTTGTCTTCTGGTTTTGGTTTATATTGATTCTTTAATTCTGTTTTTTATCATTGCTACTTTAATTTTTGTTTATGTTTAGGTGATGGTATTCTTGTCATAACCGGTCCCCATACCCCCTCTTCGCGCCAGGCGTGCCTCCCACGATGGATGCTAGTATGGAGCAGGGCTTGGTTTTGTCTGTGCGCCCGGGTGTCTCGTTGGTGCCAGGTGGTGGCCTCATGGCGATGGGTCGGCTGGGAGCTGGACTGGCTCCTTTGTATTTTGGGGCGGGCTGCTTTACCTAACATTTGGTTTTGGCCAGCCCGGATTTTCTCTGTGTTGGGCCAGCCTGATATTCTTTGACTTTGAATCTGGTCTTTTGACTCTTGGCTGGGTCTCGGGTCTCCAACGTCTATCTTGGCCTCCTGGCCTTCTTTCTTGCTGTGTGGCTGCCTTTGGCTTGGTTTCTTCCGGCTATTGACAGTATCTCGATTTGTCATTTGCCACTGCGAATTTGGCCTGTGTGGCCTATTTGTTTTGGACTTTGTTTGGCTGGTTTGGACCACTTTGACGAAGTGGTTCCCTTTGGAACCTTTGTGTATTGTCTGCGGGCCCGGTGTGCTCTGGTCATCTGCCCGGTTGCTCTTCTGTGAAGTCGTGGTCCCCTCCTTGGGCACGCCTGGGATGTTTCCGACTCCCCTTATATTTTGTTTTATGTTTGTTACCATGTGTAGGGAGAGTTCCTTTAAATTTTGAGTACTGGGTTTTCTGTTCGGGCGCTCCCTATGTATGTTCGCTAGCTATTCTGCGGTAGCTAAGTTTTTTCTTGTGGCCATGTTTTGCCATGTATAACTTTGTCTTAACATGTTTGTTGCTTTATTTTTTACTGATTTTTACGTTTTTCGACTACTCGCTATGTATAATAAACCGCTAGGACTTTATTATATTTGTTTTATTTCTACATGGGATTTCTATTTGGGTTTATTATGTGGGTTACTTTTGTGGCTGTACGGGTGGGTCCCCTAATGGGTAGTGGCCCCATTGTATCTCGTCTTGTCGTCGCGGTCTCGAGTGTGGGGGTTACTACAGGTGTCTTATTTGTTGTGAATGTTTACGTAGTCGTATTGTTTTCGTTGTAGTCAGTAGGTAGTTTGTTTAGTTAGGATTGTCTGTCTGTCTGTCTGTAAGTTTGTCAGTTTGTTTCGGTCACAGCCGACACAGTTTTATCCAGTCGCAGTTCGACGAGTCATTCCGAGCTGACTGTGAGCCACGTAGTTCGTAGGCGGTGGGGATCGTTTTGCTCCACTTTTAATGTACGTAGGTTTCAATATCTCGTTTTATCACTAAACCTACTACTTGACCGGTCAACACTAATGTAACAACAGTTTTACCATTGTCTAATCTAAAGTGTGACACCTGTTGTGGTCGCCGCGCGGGGGGCCGGCGGCGGAAAAGAGGGGGTATTTTGTGGGATGTTACCTGCTGGCTGACAGATTTTAGAAGGAAATGCGACTAGTTCATTTGCATAATCGCGTAATTTGCATATTTTACATTGTTTTGGAAAAGTCAGTTAGTTGTAGGTGTTGCAGTTGACAGTTGGTAGTTGGTTGAAGTGGGCGGTCGAGTAGGATCCGGTAGCAGCCAGTGGATTTCTCCAGTTGAATCAAAGGTTAGTCGGGTCGGGTTGGGTTTGCTATTTGTGGGGAGCAGGGTAGCACCCTCCCCTTAGTGTTCTCTGTGGGCTCTACCCTCTCGTTTTTCGTGTTTGGTACACTTTGTATTTTGTTCTATGAGTTTGTCTGAGTCTTTGTGCTTGTTGTAATAAATTAGTCCAGCGGTTATTTCATTAATAGCTATAGGGAGCGGTCGCCCAGGGCGCATATAGGGTCCACTAATTTAGCTTATTCACCTACTCTCGATTCTCTATCTTCTCTTATCTCGCTAAGACCGGATATCACACACTGAACACCTACTTGCAATCTTTTACTGGAGTCCGACACAGTTTATTCTAGTGGATATACACATATCCACACTGGAAAACACTAGGAAGGGTATGGTGTCGTAGTTATCTTATCATATACTCTTGGTATTAAAACACACCAATTAGTTTTTTCGCAAAGGAATTAAAAAGTGCTTAAAATGTTTCAATACGATTTCAGTACTAGTACTAGTAGAATCTTTTTAACACTAACAATTATTTCACAAGAATTTTGTTTTACATGCTTGACCTAAGATCTCTACTATCATTCTACCCAACTAATCACACTCGTAGGACTTTTATTTTGGCTATGGCTACAGGATATATAACTGATTGCATGAAATGAAAAATCATTAGCGCACCTATGCGATGACAAAATGACAACAGATGAACCAACAATAAAGATCAACAGCATACATTACACAATAAACACTTAACACAAACAATAACTGTAATAAAAAGAAAGCATTTACAATACACTTTGAAATAGTCAGGTTATAGTTTATAATATTCGTACAATACAGTCATTATCTATGTACAAAAGCATGTACATAATTAAGGTGACACTTAAAGAAAGACGTTCGTTGTTAGCCTCGGTTAGACACTGAAGACAGTAAAGTCAACGTACAATGTAGTCAAAAACGAAAATCAGAAACAAATTGCCAAATGATTTTTTACGAAATTATGCTTTCGGTCGGCTAAAGAAAGGAAATATCATTTTGTATTCTTCGAGTATATTATCCTTGTCAGTTAAATATTCAAGTAATCATGCAGAAGGTTCAAATCTGAAAGAATAGTGTCGGCGCAGCAAATATATTTGACACACAACTTTACAATAGAAAGCACACCTACACCGGTATTAAACTAATACAGTCAACAAACCCGTCAATAATACAGACCGATAAGTTATGCATTATTAGCTTTGTTTGGCAATATCCAAAATGCAGGCTTCGTCCACAGCTGACGTTCAAGATGGTGTGGAAAGGAAATGAAACTTCGAATTAATAGTTAATTAATAGTTAACATAGTTAATTCCCCTGGCAATTGAAGGGTGTAATGGATCGAAGTAGAATTGTCACCAAGAACTTAAACTTAAAACTTGAAACTAGCGCAGGAAAAGGGGATTTTAAGAGTTTTTTGAAAATCAGACAAAATTTCAGAACTCTGTAAAATTCTAGCGTCACAGTAGCCTTTTATTTATCAAATCCATTACCTATTGATGTGCTGGAAAACCCAAACACAGGACTACACAACTACAACTGCGTTATCATGATCATCAAAGACCTGTACGGCGCAAACTGTAAAAGGAAAAGATAGCATTCTGAAAACGATGAAAATCCTCAGAATAATAAAAAATAATAAATACACAATGGTTTAGAATTTGACCAGAAAATCACACTGTATCATACCAGGGTTCTTAAAAGGAACAAAACTGAATAATAGGTAGACGAGGCGCATATACGTTATGTATGACGCGGCAAGAAGAAATGGTTTACACAAGAAGGCGCAGGAACAAGATGACTTCTTCTTCAATCTGGACAGAGGCAAGTGGAATTGTGGAGGGGAGGGGGAAGGAAGGGAGGCGGTGAGAGAGAGAGCCACGGTAGACATATTCACAGGCTTAAGATTGTCAGCAGCAGATTAAAAAAGGCAGGGTTAGTAGTATATAGTCTGAGAGCGAGACAAACGGAAAAGGTTGGCCTCCTAATATGAAGGGGGGGCAATATTGGGGGAGGGGGGACGTGCATGGATCCCAGAAATGATACACGAAAGGTCGACAAACTTCCGTCACCACCAGATTCATAGTCCCCGGATAGATGGTATTGGTCTGAGGAGGCGACCGGTTGATACTATGACTGTGCCTGGGATCCGGATCCAACAATGAGAGTGAGGACTGATCAAAAGGGATCACATCACCCGGTACGGACCCTGCATCTTTAGATACTAAAATATAGAGAGTCAATCAAATGAACCTATTTTTAGCAATAGGCATTTGCAGAAGCTGACAGACAGCAGCGTTTCGCATTCTAGACTTAGTCATTTACTATGTGGCCTTAAATCTACCATGTCTATGCCACGCAGGTACCCTCTATTTTCTAATCGAAATAAGGCAAAAACTAATATTGTGAATACGAGAAATTCAGGGTTTTTCAAAATCTCGGACCTGTGCTTTTCAGTGTGTTTTTCTAAGACAAAATGTTTTTTCTGACAACTGATAAAGTATGTCACTAACTTCACAGTAAGTTTCAAAACCAATACCTGCAGACAATAGATGTGATGGTTTTTTATTGACAAACCTGTATAACAAGAGAAGGGCCACCAGCAGTAATTTCCGGCGGTATCTGGACCAGGGGACAGTTTTCAATTGACATAATCTCTAGATTGGTGCAAAGGACCAATTCAAAGGGCAAATTGTGAAGACTAGAATTGTCGTTGATATACAAACTTTTCAGACTTTCTAACGATCCTAAAAGAAAAGAAAAGAAACAGTACGCAAGCAAGAAATGGCAAAAAAGAAAAAGTATCAGCTTTGCTAGGACGGCCATAATTAGTTGATAATCTGCTAGATTTGCTTTGAAACATAGCAACAACAATGCAAGAAACATAAATGGTCTACTTACGGACTTCTTCCGGCAATGCATTCAGATTGTTTTCACCCGCTCTCAGTTCTACCAAATTGACTAAGTTTCTAAAATTATTAAAAGGAATTTAGTCTCAATCCAGTTCCACTTTAACTACTAAAAAACAAGTATTCCAATCTTATTTAAAATAATTCTGCTAGCACCATGCCATCTTCTTCCAGCACTGCTCAGTGCATTTCAGAATATTAAACATTGTCTAAATATTGACAGTTCTTTATATTCAATACCAAGAGTACATAATAGATAAGAGTAAGAAACTCTTACGCTAGCATGTACTAATCATGTAAGGTATGCTCGGTTCATTAACTCGGGACCCCCCCCCCGTAACTTCCGGGGGGGGGGGGGTGCCACTTTGCACTAAATACACGCTTTCATATAAGCGTGTGTCTGCTCGCTGATTGGCCCATTAGCCTAAGCCTTATGGTAGGCAATATATTAGTTATTTTAATTAATTAATTATAACTTTAATTAGGTTAGTACAATTAAAAAACTAATTCGACAACTTTGTAGCATTTTTTCGCTCTTTCCAATGATATAAAAATTGTTGCACGTTACATTCCTTCGAATTTTTGTATTATGCAACAGTTTTTATATCATTGGAAAGAGCAGAAAAAATGCTACAAAGTTGTCGAATTAGTTTTTTAATTGCATTAACCCAATTAAAGTTATAATTAATTAATTAAAATAACTAATAAATTGCCTACAATAAGCCTTAAGGCTAACGGGCCAATCAGCGAGCAGACACACGCTTATATGAAAGCGTGTATTTAGTGCAAACTGGGACCCCCCCCCCCCGGAAGTTACGGGGGGGGGGGTCCCGAGTTAATGAACCGAGCATACCTTACATAATTTGTACATGCTAGCGTAAGAGTTTCTTACTCTTATCTATTATGTACTCTTGTCAATACTAGAAGGGATATTGCATACCCAATTGTTGGAGGCAGGCAAGTGAGGCTATTAGATTGAACAGTCAATTTTGTCAAATTCACAAGGTAACCTAAAACAGTTGGGTACAAAGGCTGTAGAAATCCGGTTTCTAAGGCAAAAAATGGAATAGTTTTTACGATTTCAAATGCTTTGATTCCGCCTCCGACAAGCGCTACAGCACTAAAATCTTTATAATAATTCAACTTGTATATAATTTATAACAGCAGAGCTGCTTGCATCATTTTTTCCATTAAAGCGAAATAACCTCTGTATAATTTTTCTGGCTAAGAAAAGATGTCTCTTTCACACTAATGCCTAAGTTTTTTTAAAACTAACCAATTTCTTCAGGCAAGCAGTCCAACTCATTCTCCTCAAGATCCAATTCTCTCAGCTTCTGTAGATTTCCAATGGTGGGTGGAATGCGCTAAAAGTAAAATATCAACAACATAAGACAGTATGTTTAGCGGGGGGACGTGGGGACCCTCCACTTTCTGGAGACCCCTGTTAGGTCTTCTGCCCCACCTAAATTTTTGGAATTAGCCCAAAAGTGTTGAAAAAAATCAATTTCAAAGCACCTAAAAATGCCAGAACACTACGTAAGACCTGACCAATGTAAATATTTTCTGGTAATATGGTTTAACCAAAAAATCTAGTTTTAAAAAGATTTCACAGTGGGTCATACACCAGAGTCAAACATTCTCATATCATAGCAATTGGCTCATTGCCCATTGGCTCCCTCCTGTTTAGGACAAGGCTTTGCCTTAGTGACTGCAGGCAGGCGTTTTTCATCACTTATCTATTTACAGTGCCTCAACCTCGGAAAATTTAAAAATAGGGCAAAATATAGGGATTTTACCACAAAAATATAGGGTGAAATATAGGGATACTTTATTCATGTCACAAACGAGCTTCTAGCCACAAGGCATGGTTTTTCATGTACACTGGTTTTACGGAGCCAGGAAACCAAGGCACAACGAAACCTAAACCAGGATTTTTCAGGTATTTTCAGAATTCGTAAAATTCTCGGTTATATACAGTTTTTCGACAAGTTAATTTCAGCAAAATTAGCGGTCACAACGAAAATTGAAAGTTTTTGAAATTTTCCGAAAATTCCAAAAATTTCCTTCCACAACAAATCAGGGATGTACCTGGTCCCGGTGGTCATGCCCCGGTCTCGAGCTCCCGGTCGGGCCAAAATTTTTAAATCTCGAACGACAAAAATTCGGTAAATTACATACATTAGATTAGAATTACATTATAATTAGATGTACACATTAGAAATCGTAAGATTTCTCACGGATTTGAAGGAAAAAACAGGAACGTCTGTATTTTTCATTGCACTGCGTTTGTTTTCTTCAATCACAAAATCTGAATTTTTCAAAAAATTTGAATTTGGACCACAAATTTCAGGCCTTGACCCAATCACGGCCAGGATAAGATCCCAGCGCCAAGCCTGCTGGGTTTATTTTAGGCAAAAATAAGTGGGGGGGGGGAATAAAATGGGCCAAAAATGCTAAAAATGCTGTATAAATAGCCTGTTTTCCACATACACTGCTATAACTATGCTTAAAAGTGCTCAAAAATCAAGTTTTAGCACCAAAAAAGGCGACTTTTGAAATTTTGAAAAAATGAAAAAAATGAAAAAATTTTGAAAATTTTGACCAAAAATCCGAAAAATTTGGCAATTTCTGGGCACCTTAGGGTGAGTGGGGAGGGGAGCCCAAAAAAGTGGGGGTGGGATAGGTGCTCGAGTGGGGTGGGGGGAACCCAAAAAGTGGGCCCCCCCAGTAAAATAAACCAAGGCCTGGTGCGTATCTCTGCTTAAAACTGCAGCTAAAGATACAGCTCAAATTCGTTCAAATTCGGCCATTTTACCAGTACCGGAGGGGGAAGTATTGGGAATAATTTAGGCAATGTTAAAAACTAATTTAAAAAGCAAAAAACAACTTTTCCTCAATTTTTTCCGGAAAAAACTAACCCTGTATGAAATTTTCAAAGAATGGCGACTTTTGGAAACTGTTAGCAAAAAAAAACAAGAAATTCTGTTAACAAAAGTGTATATACGTAAATCATTGAAAACAGGCAAATCATTACAACGAGGTTGTCATTGTACATACGCAGCGTCAGTGACAGCACGTATATATATACTTTCAGTAGTAGCTCGATCTGGGCGAAGCGATTTTGAAAATTCGCAGACCAATTATTCTTAGTCAAGATTAAATTTAAGCGAATTTTCAATTTTCAAAAATTTTGGCTGCAGAAACGTATTCCTAATTTTCCATGGATCTAGGTTTGGTTTAACACATGTCGGAACACATGTCCGACTCGGAATTGCATAGCACATTTGAATGAATTGAGTGGAGACATTTAGTTACTAAAGGTTTAGGGCATCCACGAGGCCTATAAAATCGAGAGCACTGCCCCCGCCGTAAGTTGCACATCGCCCGAAAGCCCAAGACTTGCTGCTTCTGTTGCTACAAACCATTTAGGCAGCTGTAGCATATAATTTTGAAAAGATTTTAGTAAAATCAACAAAAACTGCCATCTTCTTAAATTTAAAATAGGTTTAAATTGAGTTAAAGTTAAATTTAATATGTAACTAATAAAATTTCAAATTAAATATGGAAAGCATTATAAACGAAAAGAGCTCTAATAAAAAGCTGCTTATATGCATCTGCATTAAAAAGACAATGCGCCGCAGGCAAAATTTTTTGAATACTTAAAAATTAACCTCAAGTGTTAACCAATGCAAAAAAGTTTACTTTTGTAAAGGTAGAAATTTAACAGTTTATCCTAAAAATAGGGGAAAATAGGGGGATTTAACTCAATATAGGGGAAAATAGGGCGACTCCGAAAAAATAGGGAAAAATAGGAATATAGGGATAATTGAAGCCCTGATTTATCATTGTAAGAAAACACAATACTAGGCGAAAATAGTGTTTATTCCAATAAGTAACATTAGTCTTCCAGAAGGAATTGTTTACACTATTTGGGGATGTGCCATGACACACCCTTTTTTATTGTTTCGCGAGGCTAACCCGGCATTTTTGTCGGAGGGGGGAGGAGGGTGCAATTTGGTATTCCTCCCAGTAGCTGAGAGAAGACAACACAGGAACTACTCTCTCCCGAAAGAGGAATATTCGCGCTTTCTGGTCGGAGCAGTTACGCGACGCGACAGAACGAAGACGTGCCCACTTATCATCAATGTCTCTGAGAATAATACGTATGTGAAATTGGAGTGGCAAAACTTTCAGAGCCGAGTGGCGCACATACTTTCAAGTAGTTGTTTGAGAGTATAAGGACTTCCAAGTTCTGAAGTTGATCAATTTCCTCTGGGAGAATCTTGAGCTGATTTGTGCTTAGATTTAATTCCACCATGGTTGTCCAGGTTCCGATGTCTACAAAAATACCAAAAATGAAAGAAAACGAAACCGTATAGCTTTATAGATTATGCAACACATTTTCCAAGTTAATAAGAACACCAACCAAGGTGGTCAAAAATTAATCAGAAAAAATTAATTCAGCAACCGAGGACCATGTCTAATCAAATAGAAGCCAGGGTTAAATTGGTGTGTTAAAGATAGTCAAGCTAACCCGGAATAGAGACTTAATTCGGTTTAGACGTTAGTACCATTGACCCAGATAAGAAGAAAGGTAGAAAGAAACACTAACCCAAAGGCAAGGCATCCAGTTCGTTTTCTTTCATGTTCAGCTTTGTGAGATTAGCGGCCCTTGAAAAGATGCCGAAGGGTATCTTTTCTATGTGATTATGTTCCATGTTGATATACTGAAAACAAAAATAAATACAAAAACATAACATATAACCAATAAGTTGTCCGCTGAAAAAACCAATAAATGATTTAAATTCTTTCTTAGAAAAAGTTTGTCCGACCCATCAATGAGCCAACGCCTGAATAATAAATATCTAAAAATACATTAAAATTGCTTAGGCATTTAATAAAATCAAGAGCAAGAGTACAAAATACATAAGAGTATGGCACTAGGCAAACCCTTAGTTATCAAAGCGAAAACTACGCTGAGTCCGCTAACTGCTGACCCCCATACATTAACCCTAGTGACCCTCCCCCGGCAAATCAATACCTGGTGGAAACGTTGGTACTCGATCTATGTTTACTGTATTCTGCTCGTCTGCTTCAAGCACAACAGAAACATTGTGTGCGAATTCCTTTGAAATGATGGGTCTAATTTGCGGGGGGAGGGGGTTCAACCGATAGCAAACAGAGCATAGTTCTTGCTTTGATAACACTAACAGAGAGCTTGCCTAGTGGCATACTCTATGTACTCTTGAATAATATTATTAGGTCCTACCGTAACTGAGGAGAATTGAGCAGGTCCGCCCTGTGGAAAGGCTTGGAATTCATTGCGAGAAAGGTTGATTGTGCCCAGATTAGGAAAACTATTTAGAAGGCTTTCCTGGAACAAATAAATTGCAAGAAATTA
Organism: Trissonchulus latispiculum; assembly: GCA_030248195.1. NCBI lineage: Eukaryota > Metazoa > Nematoda > Enoplea > Enoplida > Ironidae > Trissonchulus > Trissonchulus latispiculum. The sequence goes on along the minus strand of JASAND010020035.1, from coordinate 36,749 downwards.
GATTACTATTCATTACAGTTTCACATTTTATGGTGTGTGGCACAACTATATCGCTTCTGCCTTTTTCCAATACAAAGTCGTGAAGAAAAATCAAAACTGTAGTGGGACGACAATAAATGGAAACACAAAGTTTCCTATTTACTTCTGCCTATTTAAAATCAGCCGCCAACGCATTCGCACCTATCTAGTGATAATTAAGTAAACTATATACCCTAAGGAAATAACAATAAAATGAATTAGAAAGAAAATTTAGTATGTGTTTGCCACAAGATGGTAAGCTTACAGGTAGCTGAGGAATGTTGTTACTTTCAATATTGAATTCAGTCAAGGCAGTACAATTGGAAAGTGATGCAGGAATGCTCCCAAGCTTATTGTATCTGTAAAATGCAAAGCCACAGAAATCTCGACTAGTTAAATTGTATTATCTGGCTTTTTCCTAGGCAATGATTTCTGGGAGGGGAAAAACTGGGTAGGGGGAGCGAGATTTTTATCGAACACTGCTTAAAAATAGCTATTTTTGCTGCGAAGCTAAAAATAATAAAATTTTTAAGCTTATAACAATTTTAAGAAAAAATAAAGACCTAAAAATCTGGCGAAAAAAAATTCAGAAAATTTACCCTAAAAACCTTGTTTTTTCAGGCACTCTGGGTTATAGGGGAAAGGCCCGAATCATGGGGGATTCGGGGGGCTAGTCTGCCCCTCCGGGTAGGAAATAAAACCAGTTACCTATTCACAAAAACGCTAAAACTAGTCGTTTATGTACTGGGTTTATTTTAGACAAAAATAAGTGGGGGGGGGGGCGTGGGGGGGGACGCCCCCCCCCCCCCCAGGGGGGGGGGGCGGGCGAAAAGTGGGGGGAAAAAAATGTGCTAAAAATGCTGTATAAATAGCCTGTTTTCCACATACACTGCTATAACTATGCTTAAAAGTGCTCAAAAATCACGTTTTAGCACCAAAAAAGGCGATTTTTGACCAAAAAGTTCCGGCGAAGCCGGAAAAAGTTTGAAAATTTTGACCAAAAATCCTAAAAATTTGGCAATTTCTGGGCACCTTAGGGTGAGTGGGGGGGAAGCCCAAAAAAGTGGGGGTGGGGCCGAGTGGGGGGAGGAGGTGCTCGAGTGAGGGGGGAACCCAAAAGGTGGGGGGGCGCCACCCCCGGCCCCCCTCCAGTAAAATAAACCCAGATGTACAACACAAAAAACAAACACTGACAGTGGGCAGAGTCGATCATTCCAGGAAAAACTTCTCCTTCCATTACTTTTGCAATTTAATTACTTCAAAGTCTTAGCAGTTTCATTCAACCGTTCTAAATCAATGTTTAAGTGCAAATTGCTGGGTGTTGTCTACATACTTTAGAACTAAGCTAGTGAGCTTTCTGAGATTTCCAATTGTATTTGGCAATTCCACAAGGCTGTTATAATGGAGCTCAAGACGCGTAAGCTCTACACAACCACCAATTTCTAAAACAAATCAAGTCACAACAAAATTCCATGCGAAAAAGTACATAGCAAAGGTAAAGAATGCGGCCGTAACACACGTACGTTTCTCAGCCATTAAATTGATGGCCAATACAGAGCTTCACACTGTGCGCCTTCTAATGGGTAATTTGGTCTCTAATATCTTTACAGAACATAACCCTACTCCAGAACTGCCTTTTTTCTTCAAAAAACCGCACAAATAAATGTTGCACTGACATTTCAGCAGTTCAGCACAAGTCTGTTTTACACAAACTAAAAGCACGTTAAAATAAGTAAATTGAATTTAATTTTAATCACAGTTAGTTAGTTTTTAATCAAATATATGCACTTTAAAAATTTTACTTAAATAAATCTGACTTCACTAAATTCAAGTAACTGACAATAGCCGCTGATTACATACCATTAGGGAGATCCCTAAGGTGATTGTTAGATAGGAGACACACAGTGAGACGAGAGAGGCACCCAATTCGGGGAGAAAGCGTTTGAATCTTATTCTGTTGGAGGTCAATCATTTTCAGCTTCTGAAAGCAAACAAAAAATTATTACACAAGTTAAATGTAAAAGGTCATGTAAATTAGCATCCATATTATACGGTGACAATTAGTGAAGGGCACTGGATATCCGGATATCCGGATAATTTTTATATCCGGATAATATCCGATTTGAGAAAAATATCCGGATATCCGTGTACATTTCAGCCAAAGTAATGAAAAATTAGCAAATTTTTGACACAATTTCGAAAATTTTAAAGTATTTTTCAATAATTCCTTTCAAAATATTTTTGAAACCAAGGTTGCGACTTGGTTGCATGATAGACATTCACAGCTTGCCGAAAAATTGACAGAAAAATTAAAAATTTAACAGCAAAATCGAAAAATTTTCTTGAAGTCCAGTTTGGAATAGGCGGATAACCGGATATCCGTTAACGCAAAATAGGCGGATATCCGGATTTGAAAAAGTATCCGGTGCCCATCACTAGTGACAATCACTATGAGAATTTGCATAATATAATAAAACTTACCGTGGACTGCACCCACGGTTTAAGAATTGCAGCAGCAGAATAACAGAACGATAACTACTTGATTCCCATTCAAAAATCTAACTTACCCTGGACTGCACCAATAAAATTTGAGACTAACTGCGGATTAGCAGAAGCCTAAGTTCAGTTTTCTATCTATTTGAATGGGAAATGAGTAGTTAGTCTTCTGCTCTGCTATTCCGCCGCTAATCTTAAACTTTATTAGTGCAGTCCTGTATTTATCCAGTATTTGTGCAGAAATTTATCAAGTATTTGATAAGGCACAGAGCAACCCCGCAGTACAACACTGTTGTCTAACGTAACTGTTACGTAACGGATATGGAACCGCTGTATTTACATAGTTTACCATGTCAACATTTCTCTAGTGGCGAAAGTTTTCAAAAAGGCTAACTCCAAAGCCTACACGCTTAAACCTGCGAAAAAGCCAAAAATTCAGACGAAGCCGAAATTTGACTGATTCAACCTTCAACTCTCAAAACCTATTTTTGGGACCTTATGGCGAGCTCTGAAGAGAAGATATCGAATCCTGGGAGAGGGATGTTTTCTGGGAAAGAGAAGGTAGGAACACGCCAGACCTGAACAATTTATATTAAAAGTACCAGCATGTACAATTCAGCACAATCTGAAATTTCCAGAACATTGCGCTCTTATAGCTCGTAAGAGCTATAAAGTTTCAAACTGTGTCATGTATAATTTTGCTACGGAAGATCCATTTTTGAAATTTAAACTTTTTTCAATTTATGTTAGGCCCATTCTTGAAACAGCAAGTGAAGTTTGGAACCCATCCCTGAAGAAAGGGTTCCGTCCAGTTATGGCACTAGAAACGGTGCAGTTATGGCACCAAGATTTGTTATGGCACTAGTTCTGTTATGGCCCTATAGATCAGTTATGGCACTCAAAAGATCAGTGATGGCACTTAAAAGATCAGTTATGGCACTCAAAAGATCAGTTATGGCACTCGACAGTCTTGTTACGGCACCTGTATTACTTGCCAGTTAAGGGGGTCCATTTTCTCGACTTTCTCCGATCTCGCTGCCTTTTACATATTTTATTGTCCACACAGTGCTTTTCTGGTGGTTTTTAAATCGCCATAATTTTTGCAATTTAGGGAGTTGAAAAGAGCATTATACATCATTTTAAAGCTTTTAGTCATTACATTCACATGAACTTACGCTGACATAAAGGTTAAATATAGAAAAAAATCTTTGAACATCAATTTCTCAAAACTGTAGAATCGGCTAAAATTTTTTTTGTGCCATGATATAAAGTACATGTGGGATATGGCTCAACAGGTCTTGATGCTCCAGAAAATCCGTCAAATGTGCGGTGACAGAAATCTCGCAACTGCAGACGTTCTAGCTCAAACCAAAAAATGTCCCTTCGCAGTATTGGAATCAGTGAAATTTATTAGTGCCATAACTGAACTCATGAGTGCCATAACAGAACTCACATGTGCCATAACAGAACTCATGAGTGCCATAACAGAACTCAAGAGTGCCATAACAGAACTCATGAGTGCCATAACCGAACTTAAATATAGTGCCATAACAGGACTGTGCCATAACCGGAATTGACCGAAGAAAGACATAGATTTGATTGAGAATGTACAAAGGCGTTTTACACGTCTTATTTTGAGAAATCAACACATGAGTTATTCTGATAGAATCAACTTATTTCAAACTGAGTCTCTTCAACAGCGTAGAGTTTATCGAGATATGATGAGTTCTGCACGGTCTTATAGATATTGAGTCTTCAGATCTGTTTATTTTACAAAATATTGCATCAGCTAGAACAACACGTGGCCATTCTTATAAGTTAAGATTACCGAAAATTAACCTCACCGGGGTTGCCTATCGGGTAATTCATACTTGGAATAATTTACCTCAAAGAGTAGTTGATGCCGACACCTTATTTTCCTTTAAAAGAGCATTAAAGGAAACCTTGTTTGATGTTAGGCGTAATACATAATGTTGCACTTTTCTTTATTTTGTTATGCTTGTTACATTAATAATAATAATGTACCAAAAGATATTTACATTACCATTTCTATAATAACAAAAGAACAGGTAGATACGGAAGGTAAAAACGTACTGCAAGACTGCTGATTTCGTCAGGAACGGTGTGTATTCGATTGTATCGAAGCCAGAGCGTTTCTAAGGACGTGATTCGAAATGTGACGCTAGGAATCTGAAAAAATAATCAAAAAATTAATAAAGGAATCTAAAACTACAATTAATCGACCCAGCACTGCAGTAGATTACGATTTGACACATTTGGTATCCGTTCTCTAATTTAAACCCAGCCATGGTACAACAAGATGCTCAATATTGACAAGCAAATGTTCAATAATGACAATTTTAACTGAAGTTAACCAAATTTTAACTTGTCACTTCATACATCAGAAAATAAATTCAATTTCATTTTCTCATCCTCTCGTTCCTCAGATTGTTTCAAAAAATTGAAGTTGGCGACGGAGAGCGTAAGGGCATTTGAATCTCTCCCTTGAAAAAACCGAAAGATGGACTCCATCAAGTGAAGATCCAACGCATGCCAAGTCAGGATAACGGTACCGGATAATGTTTTGCAACATCTCGGTAGACATCACTACTACTTAATTCTTAAATTATGCTGCCGAGCGGCCGGCTCCACATCAGTGTTTTTTGCTCAAAAAAGTGCGCAATGACACACTTTTTTCTGAAATGAGAAAAAAATTTTGGACTTGTGCGCACGCGTGCGCACCTTTTCTAGCGACACGGAGAGAAAATTACTAAGAATTATTTGCTCAAAAAGCTCAGAAAAATTGCTCCTGGCTCTCAATTTCACAAAAAACTCCAATTTTCCCTGGGGGCTCCGCTCCCAGACCCCGTCCTTACTTGCCTACTACTGGTTTATCGCTAAGTTGCGACCTAACTTTATACAAGAAATAAAAATGCTCCTCTGGAGCATAAAAAAGTAATATGGGTGATGGTGAGGTTGTAAAATCAAAAGAGGACTAGTCTTTAAAATGCTTAATATGGGGGCTAGGTTCAAAAATAGAAGAGGACTAGGTTGTGAGCGAATTAATATGGGCACAGCTTCGCCGAACAACCCATATTCGCGGTTTATAAACGTAAATCATTATGCATATCCATCCAAGCTACATTTAGTTTATAGTGCATAAACAATCTCTACTGCTACGTATATATATATATATGTATTCGAGCGTAACGGAACTTTTATTTTAGCAAACTTTTTCTTTGAGAAACTCTTTATACTAACCAGTGCATTTTATCCATTTATATCTCAAGAATAATTTTAGGACTCTGATCTTCTATTTCCTTCCTGCTTGAACCAATAGCTTTAGCATGATATCCTTAGATCTCATCTCGTTGCTTGCTGCAGTTCAACACGACCACATAATGATAATTTAAGTATATATTCCTAGCAAGTCTAACAGTGTATGCAAACAACTAAATATATTCAATGAGTATTCAACTTCTTAAATTTCTTATTACTGACTGACACTGATAGCTCTGTATGCGACAGAAGTTAAGACGAAGCGTGAAATCCCGCGAATATGGGTTGTTCGGCGAAGCTGTGCCCATATTAATTCGCTCACAACCTAGTCCTCTTCTATTTTTGAACCTAGCCCCCATATTAAGCATTTTAAAGACTAGTCCTCTTTTGATTTTACAACCTCACCATCACCCATATTACTTTTTTATGCTCCAGAGGAGCATTTTTATTTCTTGTCCTTCTGTCATTTTAAAGGATCCCTTTCCAGCAATGCGGTAATGGATACAAGGAGCTTGAACAGTGCCGTAGGTAGAGCAGAAAACTGATTATATCAATATATAGTACTACTGAATTCTCACCTCCGCCCCAAGCTTCGGCCGCTGCAACCTCTGTTTGTGGGTGGTATAAGGATAAAACTTTTTCGCCTCTCCAAACACCACTGGTCTATAGGCCCCATAGACCGTAGTGACCACTGGTCACTTCCCTCCATTTCGGCAATATGCCCATTGAAACGAGCGCAGTCGATTTACTATTAATGCCACCGACCAAAACGCCGAAAAACGCTGTTTTAAGGGGTTTGACCACTGGTCAAGCAAGACCACTGGTAACTTCTTTCGGTTTCGGCAATATGCTCATTGGAACGAGCGTAGTCAAATGCCCTCAACCAAAACGCCGAAAAACGCTGTTTTAGGCCGTTCGACCAGTAGTCAATAGGCCACATAGGCTGTAGTGACCAGCTGGCTTATCCCTTGGCAATTTTTTATGGGGGGGGGCTTCATGGGGGGGCCCATCGATGGGGGGGCTCACCCAAAATGGGGGGCATATTTTAGAAGTTTTTTTCGAATTTTTGTGGGTTTTTTGCGTACTAACTGCTAAAAATCGCTAAAAAATGACGAATTTTAGGTGTTTTTTAAGCTAAAATAGCGAAAATTTAGTCAAAAATCCGGCGAAGCCGGAAAATTTTTTGAAAATTTAGGGTAAAAATGGTAAAATTTGGCAATTTTTGGGGTTATGGGGGGGAGGTCGGGATTTATGGGGGGGCTTTTCATGGGGGGGGGCTCCTCGAATGGGGTGGGGAGGTCGCCGAATGGGGGGCGGCCCCCCACCCCCCCCCCCCACTAGGGATAAGCCAGACCAGTGGTCACTTCCGTCGGTTTCGGCGATATGCCCATTGAAACGAGCGTAGTCGATTTACTATATATGCCACCGACCAAAATGCCGAAAAACTTAGTTTTAGGCCGTTTGACCAGTGGTCAATAGACCCCATCCCCATAGGCTGTAGTGACCAGTGGTCACTTCCGTCGGTTTCGGAGATATGCCCATTGAAACGAGCGTAGTCGATTTACTATATATGCCCTCTACCAAAACGCCGAAAAACGCAGTTTTAGGCCGTTTGACCAGTGGTCAATAGGCCCCATAGGCTGTAGTGACCAGTGGTCACTTCCGTCGGTTTCGGCGATATGCCCATTGAAACGAGCGTAGTCGATTTACTATATATGCCACCGACCAAAATGCCGAAAAACGTAGTTTTAGGCCGTTTGACCAGTGGTCAATAGACCCCACAGGCTGTAGTGACCAGTGGTCACTTCCGTCGGTTTCGGCGATATGCCCATTGAAACGAGCGTAGTCGATTTACTATAAATGCCCCCAACCAAAACGCCGAAAAACGCAGCTTTAGGCCGTTTGACCAGTGGTCAATAGGCACCATAGGCTGTAGTGACCAGTGGTCACTTCCGTCGGTTTCGGCGATATGCCCATTGAAACGAGCGTAGTCGATTTACTATATATGCCACCGACCAAAATGCCGAAAAACTTAGTTTTAGGCCGTTTGACCAGTGGTCAATAGACCCCACAGGCTGTAGTGACCAGTGGTCACTTCCGTCGGTTTCGGCGATATGCCCATTGAAACGAGCGTAGTCGATTTACTATAAATGCCCCCAACCAAAACGCCGAAAAACGCAGCTTTAGGCCGTTTGACCAGTGGTCAATAGGCACCATAGGCTGTAGTGACCAGTGGTCACTTCCGTCGGTTTCGGCGATATGCCCATTGAAACGAGCGTAGTCGATTTACTATATATGCCCACGACCAAAACGCCGAAAAACGCTGTTTAGAGTGAGTTTTCCCAACTTTGACCCTGGGCGAGGAACCACAGGAGCCATGCTGACCAGTGGTCACTTCGGGCGGTATCGGCAGTATGCTCATCGTTTTCAGCGACCCCGATTTACTATATATGGGCACCACCCCAAGGCCGAAAAACGCCATTTTTAGTGACTTTTATGCCATTTCTAGTAAAAGTGGGACTTAGAAACTTTTCGCCCAAACAGGCCAAAAAAATGCAAAGTTTGGGCCCATCTCCTGAAAGCTAGGGAGCAAAATTAAAAAATCCCCCTCGTTACTTTATGCACCCCTACTGGTAATTTTCAACAAAAGATACTAGACCTCTCCAGCTTCTACCCAGTTCTAGAAAAGTGTGACCAAAATTTGCGAAAAATAGCGAAAGTCCGACTTTGGGACCTTGGCACAGAGCCAAAATTGGCCAGGTGCCAAAATGACCAAAAAAAGGTAGCATGGGGGGATCCTGTCTACCAACATATAATAGTAGTATGGTGCCAAAATGCCCACATCGTTCCAACACTTAGCCGTAAAATGCATTTCCAATAAGCGTTATTCACCGAGAAAAAAAAACAAACGCACGGTAACTATCGCCTAGTGCAAAAATTCGAAGTTTCGAATTCGAACCAAAAGTATGGTGGTACTTGTAGTACTACTCGAGTTGTTTACGATGGTAACCTTTTTACCACTCCCGGACCTCTAATTAGCTGGCACCAGGCCAACACGGTCTCCAGGGGGCCGCGCAGACGCCTTTATACCCATATTATGTAGGGGCGCTATCGCGCCCCAAATTATAGAAGGCATGGTCAAGTTTCAAAAAGTTTAGCACTGGGGTAATCTGAAAAAGACCCTTAATTTTAAAATTTCTTCACAGCATAATGCAAAAGGTGTATATGTACTAAGTAACAAATTTGTAAAAACGATAATCATAAAAATGTCTGGAATCTGAACAAGTCCAAAAAAACAATCACTTTTTGTTTATTATTAAAGACAGGGCAGCAATTAGAGACGGACTACAGTCGACGACTAGTAAGCAATAATACGTCGAAAACTAATAACACAGGCAGATGCCTAAATAAAAAAGTTTTTGGTATTTTTATTAATATAAAAATAACAAGTAGAAACAACAAACTCAAATCGTACATCAGAGGAACTGAGGTCCAGCCGAGTTTCCTGACTTTCTCTGCATCGATGAAATTCCTTTTGAAGATCCTAAAATAGAAAAGAACTGGTAAAAATAGGCTTTGAAATAAAACTCATCAAGTGGAGAGTATGACATCCGATCCGATCAAGAAAAAATAAATTCATTCATTTACAAAATAAAAAGTTGAAAACTTAACATAAATTTAACCACTTACAATCTTACAATACTTAATAATCTAACAAAAACCAAACAATAAAAGCTAGACATAATGATGGAAGAAAAGAAATAATATACAAAAGTAATTATAAATATTTAAGAAATCTTAGGAAAAGGTGTAAGTTAGCATTTTTTCTAGCAATTATACGTAGCTATATAACTTACTCTCCCCCTATCTTTATCCGTGCTTTCACGAGACCAACGACCAAGCTTTATCTTAACACTCATACTGACTCAAGTCAAAAAGCGTGCCACATTGACCAGCTAAATGTGCAAACACTGACAGACAAAATAACAACTGAAAGACTAAAAGAAAATTAGCAACAAGAAGAAGAGCTTTAATATCTCTGCTGGGAGGGTTGGCAAACACATATTTAAGTTGGTGACAAATAGAAACAATTAAAAAGAAAAGAAGCCCAAAAGTATCTTTGAAGAAAAATGTACGTGTAAATATATCTAATCGATACAATCAGACCAAGAAAAAATTTCAGGATCCTACATATTTCAATAAAAAAGGTGAAACAACAATGCTTCCAATAGACATAGAAGGTTTAGTGATGTGTTAAAAAATGGCTGGAAAAATGACAAAGCAGAAACAGGTGAAGTAGCGGAGCGGCAGCTAAAAACCCGACACATAAATACGAAAACACCAATATATGTTATATACTACACTTATGTAAGAGACAAATGTGTTAAAAGACTAAAAAATGGGGAAACAGGAACCAAAGTAAAAGCTATCCGCTGACAAATCACCACTTATTGGTGACATCACCCAAAATGTACACACAAACACTCATACACACGAGAGAATTCTCGACTTAAAATCTAAAACTTCGGGTTCTCCCATTTAAAACTGTAAAAGAAAACACGGGAGATTACATACGTACATGTGCATTATAAACATTTTGAAATTCAAAGAAAATGTTATCATATACGTATATACGAAGAGAGAGGTACACACATATTTACACTGACACAAAAGAAACATATACATACGAAGTTTTCCTATGACTATGATTAAGTAGATACTGAAACATCTTTGAGTTAAACTTGAGTACATATAATATATAAATACAAATACATACACACACCAAATATACGTATAAATATACATTATGCTGTACCTATATAAATATATACACGTACGTATACGTATAAGTCATCTCCAACACACTTTACCACGAGTGTGTAAAGTCATCATTGTTAATGTTTAGGAATTGAGTGTATTCTCCTCAGTAAAAAATTTTACCGACCCAAAACTCGAAGTTTCACTCTATATTTTCAAAACACAACACAACACACTCTCTCACATATATACGTATATATATATATATATATATATATATATATATATATATATATATATATATATATATATATATATAACGGGCCAACACAAGCACACTAACGTATAAACGTGAGTAATGAGTATGTACATACATATATATACGTATATATGGGTTCTCCCTATATACGTACATGAATATATATATCGGCCAGGCAACTTCGATTTGACCGGTTTAGCTGCAGCGGGGAAAGGAAACAAAAGCAGCCTCAGCCGGAATCGATTCGTTTGACTGGGAACACGTCAAAACAGCTCTTCACGTAAGCAACGACGATGCGCGGGAAACTAGGGAAGAATAATGGAATAAAAAATTCCAACATCATTTTCTCTATGAAATTCCTCTTGCTTTCTGATCTATATGTTATTTATAGATATGCTATATCTATATTTATATAAGGAAAGGGTAGATGATTGGCCTTTACTTGCCACGGGCCAGTTAAATGTTTGCTCACGACGTTTCGCCCATCTTTAGCAATGGGCATCTTCAGAGTTGCGTCGTCTTGAAGATGACCATAGGTAAAGATGGGCGAAACGTCGCGCGCGACCCAAAATTTAACAGAGCCCGTGGCAACAAAAGACCAATCATCTACTCCTTTTTCTCTGTAGAAGTTAAGCCCGGTTCACACTAGGGCACAAGCACAATGCAGAGTTGAATTCAGTTTAACTTTTTGCACAAGCACAACGGCTGCAGCCAATGAAAATTGTTTTGCACTATGCACAGAAGGCCTGGCCAGGCTGAAATTCAAATTCTATTGGCTATGCTTGTGCGTTGCTATGCTATGCTTTTCATCTTGTGCTTGTGCTTGTTCTTGTGCTTGTGTAAAATATGGGGGAGCTAGGGAATTTAACCACTGAGCTCACGCCCCAAATTCTACAAGGGAACTGTGCGCAAGAACGCTGACCAGCGACTGCGGGTGGAGATCTTTAGTCCAGGCTTAGTCCGTCCAGGCTCTTTTTCCACCGACTTGCCTCGCCAAGGGACACGGATAATTTTTGGGGGACGCCAACGGGGCGCCGGACAAAGATTAGGGACACACACACAAGAAAACTAAGCTCGGTTCTGGACCAGCTCCGGGCTACTCCCAGAGCTCTACCTAGCTAACGGGATAAAATTAAGTCAGTTAAATAATAATAAGATTAAATTAAATTAGATAGCGGAAGACAACTGGTTAGTTTATTGGAGACAAATAGGACAAGGACAGTACAGACAGACCTTCCGGGTTACCCGGAGGGGACAGTGGAAAATAGCGGGTTACCCGCAACACCGTCACAAGAGCAGGATACAACAGGGGAAATAAACAGTAGGGGGGGAACCAGCAACAATGGGGGACAAAGGAAAACACAGCACAAATGGGGAGGGGGCAGAGTTGTAAGCGGGTACCAAATTCGGCCCGCTACCCGCCCCGCTACCCGCAAAGAGGTACCCGCCCCGCCCCGCCCCGCGGCCCGCGGCCCGCAAGACACAAGGTACCCGCAAAATTACCCGCAAAAATTTTCAGTTTCCCTGATTTTCAATATGGTATATTGTGATGTTTGGGAGTGGTTGTCGTATTTTATCGTACAACATTCTGCATGCGTATGATTTTAGTGCTTTTTTCTCTACAGCTTGACTTTTACTAAATTTTGCGCTTGAAATAATCGGCGTACTAAAGTGGTAGAATTGTTGAATTAAAGTGCTGACATCGCTTTACGCTTTGTATAATTTGACCCTGTAGGCTTCGATTCTTAATGAAAATTTTCAGATACATTATTCTAGTGCTCTTTAACATCCCGTGACCAGTCCCGAATTTGTAGATGAAATGCTTTTTGAAAAAGAAAGAATTTTCGTTTTAGAAAAAAGAATTATTGAATTTTGGCATTAGCCTTCGGTAGTCAAAGCATCAGACTCGTTGTTTATGACTGGAAAGAGGGTACGAGATGAACATGGCTTTAATATTCTTGAGATATTTTTTATGGTTGAGTACTTGAGTCAGTATAAGCCAGAAACGATTTGAGGTCTTACAAAAGTTGCCATTTTTGAGGAAATCAGTGCGTTCAACGTGTTGGTGTACAGCTATACTGTCAAATTTTAGTGGAAAGAAAGACTCTTCCTTTCTTTTTCTTTCTTTCTTTCTTTTTCTTTTCTTTCTTTGGCTGTCCAATTGAACATTTTACCAAATAGTTGGAGTTTATTGCTTTAAGTTAGAGATTTGGTTGAAAAACCATTTTCGCAAAACTGCGATTTTGTATTTTGTTTTAACATTGATTTCTCAAAAACTTAGTAATAGATAGACACACATTTTGGCATTTCTACTATTGCAGAGAGATATTTTTGTTTTGGTCTAAAACTTCTTCCGTCGCGAGAAAACTCAATATGCATTTGTTAATACAGTAGTGTACCGTACATTTGGCCCATAAGCTGAATGAATACCAGAAGCAACTTCACCAAACCAACAACACACAAGATGCTCAATAAAACGCTCGAAATTTACTACAGGACAGCTTAGGCTATGCATGTTCAGTTCTTTGGAAAACACATTTCTTTATAACTAATTGTAAATTTCTAAAGTTCTGAAAAATTAGCGTTTATCTACCAGAACATTTCCTGTTACATTTCATTGACAAATTTTAGTCATTCAGAAGCAGAGGTGGCAGTCGGTCCTGGTTTTATCATCATCACCATCTTTTTCTCCGTTTACATTTAGGAAACATTTTGGAAAAATTTTGTTCTTGAAAACTATTGTAGCTTTTTACTGTCAAATAGTGATGTCTCAGCACCTGAAACTGAAAATATTTTCAGTCAGTATATACATACCAGTTTCAGTAACTAAGAAGGAGGTATGAATAATTAGCGCAGTGATAATACTACTTCCATGAACAAGGAGATTAATTAAGGATTTAAGGGTACGTATTAGACGCCAACGTTAACTCCTCATGGATTGCAGAGGCAGATATATATTTAGAAGTTATCTGAATCCGCCAGAAAACCTTATTGCAATACTGAAGAACCACAAACTGATATAGTAGAATTTCTAAGGTGCAGCTAACAAATAATTGGAGAATGGGATTGAGGGTCTACATAACATACTATATTCAGCAGCTGAAAATTAATTATAAATGTTCAGAGAGAAAATGAAAATAAAAACCTAAAACTGAATCTGAAACTGAAAATATTGTAGCTCGACGCCTGAAACTGAAATTCCAACAAAAATCGACTCCTGAAACTAAAACTGAAACTGATTCTGAAATTATTTAAACTTGCCGCCTGAAACTGAGGCTCGAAACTGAAACTGAAATTTAACTGAAAACCGAAAATTCGAAACTGAAATCACTGCTTGTCTGAATAATGTTACTCATATCTCCCGTTTTTGCAAGAAAACATACCCGAAAAATTCTGAACCTACCCGCAAAATACCCGCGCGGGTAGTGCGGGTAGGCGAATTTCTTAATACCCACGGGTACCCGCGGGTACCCGCGGCCCGCTTACAACTCTGGGAGGGGGTGATAGCTAGCAAAGAAGACCCGGGGGGGACGGGGGCAACCCCGCGAAAATTGGTAAAGGGAAAGGAATAATAATACAATATTTACGGGGAATTTGGGGGATTTTGGGGGATTTTTGGGGAAGTTTTAGGAAAAACAACGAAAGTGGGAATTAGGAAAGGACTTGGAAAGGGGGTGATAGCGGGGACGCTATTACCCACATTACACTTGTGCCTGTGCTTGTGTTTGTGCGCCAGTGTGAATCGGCCTTTAGTATATATATGTTCTAATGTTGCATAATGATGTTGCGGCAATATGTCTGGGCTTATTCTAGGGAATGTTTCTTGGGGGGGGGGCGTCGGGGGGGCGAGTTATTCTTGGCGGGGGGGGAATTTTTCAAAATTTTTCTAAAAACATGCTAAAAATAGCGCTATTTTTATAGTAATCGCCAAAAAAGTTCATATTTAGTGGCATAAATCGACTACAAAATCTCTTAAATTTTTGAAAATTGGGCCTTCTGAGCGATTTTTTATGGCAAAAGTTGGTACCAAAAGAGGCACGCACTTTTTTGGGGGGGCGATCTTTTGGGTGGGGACGATTTTTGGGGGGGAAGGGTGTTTATGGGGGCCCACCACCCCCCCCCCCCCCACTAGAATAAGCCCAGATATGTTGAAGTTGAAATTGAAGTTGAAGTTAAAACTTTGGGGGGACTTCCTTGCTCTGATAACAAAATTTGAAGACTGGACTCCGCTACCGGTTTATATAATTCTTTGCTGAATAGTGTTGAATTTGTATAAATATTTTAAAAATCACCAAACCGTTCTTTTTTCAGAGGGGTGGGACTGGGGAGGGGGAGTTTTTTGCAAAAAAATAGCCAAAACAGTTTTTGGCATATTTTTCATTGGGAACCCAAAAAATTATCAGACGAAGACAGAAACGTATATATACTGAAAATTGCTCGAAATCTCGGAAGGGGGCGATTTCAGGGGAAAGGTAATTTCGGGTGAAGGTCAATTTTTGAGTGGATCGCCCCTTTGCAAAAATACCGAGCGAAATACTACAAAGAGTCAACCTACGAGTTTAAAGAGTTTAATTGGATGTATATAAATCCAAACAATTGCTGCAAGACAACACCTTCGGCCACGCAATTTACATTCAAACAGAAAGCAACCTAAAGGTAGTGAGCAAAGCACAGCCATCGCTTTATAAGTGTAGAGCCAAGAGACAATGCTAATACGTAGCATTTTCTGCGAAAAAAGTGTCACGAACATAAACGCGAAAGACAACGCAACGAACGGACAGTAAATTATACGAAAGTACACTTAAGATTATTTCGTATATATATATATATATCAGTGGCGCACCCAGCGTTTTCTGACAGGGGGGGCGGCCGGCAACAATGTTGAAATTTTTTATAGTTATTTTTACACATGTTTTTGTGCTTTGAGAACAAACATGTAGTAATAGGTTACATTGGTTGAGGTAATTAAATAGAATTAATCATTCTCAGAAAAGCGAAAGCAGGGGGTCTGGGGGGCGCAGCCCCGCAGAAGTTGAGAATTTTTTGCATTTTAGACCTGAAAACAATTTTTTCTGACCACTTTTTGTTGTTTCAAAGGATTAAAACTGTCTTCTGGCTAGCGCCCTGGTTTCACCGGATACATAAGGTATATACGTACTATATAACTCAAACTAATAAAACTCTAAACAAAGCAAAGCAACGTGGCTATGATAAGAAAAATTGGGCAGAAGCGGGTGTCTGGGGGCGGCAGTCCACAGCTAAAAGCTAGAGCTCTTTTTAAAAAGCTTCACCTATTTGAAAATTTTTTGAGCCATGTTGTGGTTAGCAGTAGCAAAATTTGACTAAGCTTTTGTGTGTGCATTTTAAATTGTGTTTTGTAAAAAAAACGTGCATATCAGGGGTTTTTAATGAATTTTTTGAAAAACGCACCTGCGTAAATTTTGCGTATATATATTTTTATTTTAGAATGCGTATTTTTAATTTCGACTGCGTAAAATTACAAAAATTATATAGTATAAAGCTATAAACGCTTGAAAAACGCACCTGCGTAAATTTTGCGTATATATATATATTTTTATTTTAGAATGCGTATTTTTAATTTCGACTGCGTAAAATTACAAAAATTATATAGTATAAAGCTATAAACGCTTTTAGCTTCGATTTACTGCATTTTTAAACAACGTTACGGACCTTAGCTTCATTTTACGTTGCATGCTCGTCGAACTGCGGTGTCAGAGTATGACTAGCTGGCGAAAAATAGATACGCAAGGTGTCTGGGAAGGTGTCTGGGGGCGCTGCCCCCTATAAGTAGAAGAAAATTTTAAATTTCGGAGTAAAATTGTTTTCAAAACTTTGAATTCTTTGCCTTGAGCAGTTTAATAGGTACATATATGTATAAGTAAGTGAATAGTTGGTTAGACATAATCTGGCTTTTTCCTACAGGGGGGGGGCCCAGAAATCCGTTCCCCCCAGACTTGGCTTGCCCCCCCCAGAATCGCCCCCCCCAGGATTCGGGCCTTCCCCCCCAGAACCCCCCCCTACCCTAAAGTGCCCGGAAAAATTGGGTTTTTAGGGCAAATTTTGAAAATTTTTTCCGGCTTCGCCGGATTTTTACCCATTTTTAAGCATGTTTTAGCTATTTTAAGCTTAAATTTATAAAAATAGTGAATTTTTTAGCTCAGCAGCGAAAAATAGCTATTTTTAGACATTTTTCTAAAAATTTTTCTTCCCCCCCCCAGAAATCCGAGCCCCCCCCCAGACCTGGGGGGGGACCCCCCCAGACTTCCCCTCCCAGAAATTTTTACCTTAGGAAAAAGCCAGCATAATGTTGCCTTGACCAGATAATATTTTAGTTTACTATATATATATATATGCTAAATCAAAATAGAAACAAACAGCAACGCATATATACTATGCATAGTACGCACAGAAAGCATAGCAACCGCTGCTTGCTATATACGTATACCGAATAATAATTGAAGACCAGCCACCCCACCCCGCCCCATATGCTATCCTCAAAACAACCAAAGAATAGTTAATTCGCGCCGAAGGCGCGAAAATTTTTGTTTTTTCTGCTTTTTCTTCTTTCTGCTTCTTAATTTTTCTGACCTTCGAAACCTGACACCCCCCCCTATATATATATATATATCATGGGGCAGCTCGGAGAGCGCCCCATAATATGAGCCAAAAAGGTACATTGCGTGTTTTCAAAATGCTTAATTAGGCATAACTAATTAACGGTAAGGAATTAAGAGCTAATATTTACATTTTTGAAATCTCCAGGCCAAGAGCTTTCGAATGATACCAAACTTGCCCGGAAAAAATGAACTTTGAAAATTTTCACTTTTCAGACCTACTTTCTAAGTGGGGTTTTTTTTTTCTCCAATGTTTCTCCTTTACGCTTTTGGTACATTTTCTAGCACACTGATTTTTCACATGTCGTATGGTGGCAACCTTTACCTATTATTATCTTGTTAACCAAACCATGAACCTGTTCACTATTGATTATTTTGGCCCAATTCGGCTCCTAGCGATTTTTACAGACTGTCAAACATAGGGTCGCGAAGCGTTTGGACTTAGAAATTTTTCGAGGCCCCAACACAGAAAATTGTCAAAAAGTCATCTAAAATGGCGTTTTTCGGCCATTTGGTGGTGCGCATATATAGTAAATCGGGGTCGCTGAAAACGATGAGCATATCGCCGCAACCGACGGATGTGACCCTCGGGCTGCATGGCGCCCGTGGTTCCTCGCCCAGGGTCAAAGTGGGGAAAAGTCGCTAAAAACGACTATTTTTGGCCTTTCTGGAGCAGCCATATATAGTAAATCGGGGTCCGTGAACACGATAGGCATGTTTGCTTCTCCGTGTGGTGCCGCTATTGCGCTGCACTGCGATGCGGCAGCCGCAGCGACGCTGCAGGTGCAGCACCG
Source organism: Trissonchulus latispiculum (assembly GCA_030248195.1). Classification (NCBI taxonomy): domain Eukaryota; kingdom Metazoa; phylum Nematoda; class Enoplea; order Enoplida; family Ironidae; genus Trissonchulus; species Trissonchulus latispiculum. Next base: position 18,510 of record JASAND010020035.1, on the reverse strand, counting down.
TACAGCAAGCCCTGTAACTTGCAATAGACAAGTTGTAACTGCCTGAAAGCTTGCCCTTATATAGTAAATCGGGGTCGCTGAACACGATGAGAGTATCCTCGTCGCTGTGCGGCGCTGCTATCGTGCTGCGCTGCGGCGCTGCAGGTGCAGCACCGTACAGCACGCCCTGTAACTTGCAATAGACAAGTTGTAACTGCCTGAAAGCTTGCCCTTATATAGTAAATCGGGGTCGCTGAACACGATGAGAGTATCCTCGTCGCTGTGCGGCGCTGCTATCGTGCTGCGCTGCGGCGCTGCAGGTGCAGCACCGTACAGCACGCCCTGTAACTTGCAATAGACAAGTTGTAACTGCCTGAAAGCTTGCCCTTATATAGTAAATCGGGGTCGCTTAACACGATGAGAGTATCCTCGTCGCTGTGCGGCGCTGCTATCGTGCTGCGCTGCGGCGCTGCAGGTGCAGCACCGTACAGCACGCTCTGTAACTTGAAATAGACAAGTTGAAACTGCCTGAAAGCTTGCCCTTATATAGTAAATCGGGGTCGCTGAACACGATGAGAGTATCCTCGTCGCTGTGCGGCGCTGCTATCGTGCTGCGCTGCGGCGCTGCAGGTGCAGCACCGTACAGCACGCTCTGTAACTTGAAATAGACAAGTTGAAACTGCCTGAAAGCTTGCCCTTATATAGTAAATCGGGGTCGCTGAACACGATGAAAGCATCCTCGTCGCTGTGCGGTGCTGCTATCGTGCTGCGCTGCGGCGCTGCAGCCGCAGCACGCTCTGTAACTTGAAATAGACAACTTGTAACTGCCTGAAAGCTTGCCCTTATATAGTAAATCGGGGTCGCTGAACACGATGAGAGTATCCTCGTCGCTGTGCGGCGCTGCTATCGTGCTGCGCTGCGGCGCTGCAGGTGCAGCACCGTACAGCACGCTCTGTAACTTGAAATAGACAAGTTGAAACTGCCTGAAAGCTTGCCCTTATATAGTAAATCGGGGTCGCTGAACACGATGAGAGTATCCTCGTCGCTGTGCGGCGCTGCTATCGTGCTGCGCTGCGGCGCTGCAGGTGCAGCACCGTACAGCACGCTCTGTAACTTGAAATAGACAAGTTGAAACTGCCTGAAAGCTTGCCCTTATATAGTAAATCGGGGTCGCTGAACACGATGAGAGTATCCTCGTCGCTGTGCGGTGCTGCTATCGTGCTGCGCTGCGGCGCTGCAGCCGCAGCACGCTCTGTAACTTGAAATAGACAAGTTGAAACTGCCTGAAAGCTTGCCCTTATATAGTAAATCGGGGTCGCTGAACACGATGAGAGTATCCTCGTCGCTGTGCGGTGCTGCTATCGTGCTGCGCTGCGGCGCTGCAGGTGCAGCACGCTCTGTAACTTTAAATAAATAAGTTGAAACTGCCTGAAAGCTTGCCCTTATATAGTAAATCGGGGTCGCTGAACACGATGAGCATATTGACGACGCCGTATCTCGTCTGGTTCAACTGGTTCAATCGTAAACCAGTTCCTGGTTCAAGTTGCTGGGGTAGCATTTAGTTTAACAGTATGCGTTAATGTTATGGTCAATAAACCATATTAACACATTAACACCCTCATTCCCAAAAAATGAAATAGGACAAGTAGGAAAAATGCTCCTTGCAGTCGCATGAAAAATACAATATGAGCCAGAAGGACAGCATTCAATTCGGGAAAAGACAAGATTTAAAATGTATAATATGAGCCAGCATTTACTTATGTAAAGGACAAGATTTAAAAGTTTAATATGAGCAGCTCCCTTTCTCGGGCTCATATTGACGCCGCACGGACAGCCCGCAGGGAGTGGTTTCTCTCTATCTTCGTCGTGTTTTGCTCATATGATTCTGATAGAGCATTCAGTCAGACATATACTTTATTGAATACACCAGATCTGTGACTAATGGTATGACAGCTAGCTAATGGTATATGCTGGCTGCAATGACAAAAAGAACTTGCTGAAAAGTGCGTTGTGTAAAAATACCCCAGATTATGGTTGCGTAAATATATAATACGTAATTACGTAAATAGTGTGATATTATCAATAGTCTAAGTAGCATGTTAAGTTACTCTGTGCAGGCTCCTGGGGGGGCGGCTCTGAGCAATGTCTATTTTTACACTTACTCTAATTTTATACGTTGGCATCGATTAAGTTGCGTACACAACATCGTTCCCAAGGCGTCAATATGAGCCCGAGAAAGGGAGCTGCTCATATTAAACTTTTAAATCTTGTCCTTTACATAAGTAAATGCTGGCTCATATTATACATTTTAAATCTTGTCTTTTCCCGAATTGAATGCTGTCCTTCTGGCTCATATTGTATTTTTCATGCGACTGCAAGGAGCATTTTTCCTACTTGTATATATATATATATATATATATATATTATATAAAAAAAATTATGCGAGGCGCGCCCCCCCCACACCTATTCCTTAACCACCAAATACCCCAGAAAAACCAAAACCAACCAAAAACCTTTAAAACCAAAAAAATTCTCACAACTACCACACCCCACCCCACCACCCACCCCCACCCCCCCAATACACCCGGCCCTGACACAAACACAGTACGGTCAACCCAACGCCAAGTCCATCCCTTCCCTCCCCCTCCTTTCACTACCCAACTCCCATCCCATCCCCCGAGTATATATACGATAGACTCTATATACTACTACATACATTTTTTTTATCTATATACTATCCCACTCCCACTTTATTTTTTTTTTTCTATTCATAAAAAAAATATATCTATTTCATAAATATTACTTGGGGTTCCTTTCTCTATTTTCCGTCTTACTTTATTTCTTCTTTTACTCTCAATACCAATTTCCTGTCCCCCCCACCCACTTACGTACACCTTTACATTTCCAGAATGCCAAATTCTAATATATATATTATATATACTATTACCACTATTTTCTAAACTCTTAACCCATCCCGTTTCCCCTCCCCACATCAACCGAAAAATCTTAATCCGAACCCCACAACCCAATAGGCCTTCGTCTCCTTCTAACCCAGTCTACACTTTTTATCCTTCCTACCCCGCTTACCCCTCACCCCTCTCCCCTTCCCCACCACCCCCTCCCCCCCCAACACCCCCCCCCCCCCCAGCCCCCCCCCCACCCCGCCCCGACCGCCCCTCGCCCACCCCCCTTCCAACCCCACTTTCCCCAAAAGAATAAAATGAAACCCAGCAGGTAGATAGTGAGTTAAAGAATTCTAAAATTTTAACACACAACTATAAACATACCATGGCACTTTATATAATCTAGATATTCCAAAAACAAAGCACAATAAAGCAAAAATTTTCGACAAAAATGGCTGGCTAGAAAGAATTTTTAACAGAAACTTCCAGATCGGATCACATTTTATCCGAAATACTACATAAGACAGCAATAAACTTTCTTACTCCTCTAACTTCTTGAAATATGCTTTCGGACTAGTGAAAATGAGCCAACCAATCTTTAGTTTGATTACTCGATTGACGAGTTTTCAGCAAGCTGAACAATGGAGTCCCCCATCTCATCGAAACAAGTGAAATGGCGAACCATTAAATTAAAAGAGCAAAAAATCTCAAAAATAAAAGAAAAATTTTCAAAATTCTTACAAGTCAAATACTGATTTGCGCACATAGCACAGATAGGACACACCTAAAATAGTTAACTAGGTGTTCCAAAAAAATCCCAAACACACGCTCTGCACTCTACTGTGGCACATTGTAAACCACCATATTTTCCTATACAATGAATGCACGTACAAAGCAAACGTCAATGGTGCAGTGAGAATCCAGAACGGTCCTATTAAACTGTACCGACACCGCCCAAAGACTAAGTACAACAGAAACTGGATGAAGACGACATCATAAGGAAAGTAGGTGCGAGACAACTATTTTAAAATTCCACACAGCACATAATATATACTTACTGATCAGGCATAAGCAAGCGTATATATATACGTTTATTTTGTATACATACGTATGTATATATTCATGTGTAATAAACAAATGTACGTACACACTCACACATACGGGACCTCACACGCCGTGATATATACATACAAAATTAGTAATATTCAACACTGTTACAGTGCTACGTACGTAGTCTACAATAATCAGCTGCGCTGAACCTTAAAAACTGTACATAACTGACTAAAATTTACTGAATTTACAAAAAATGCCAACAAAATCTACAAACACCCGCGCGAGCTCTGAAGATTTTTCAAAATGGGGTCCACCATATCTTAAGAAAGTTTAACTGGTTACCTTCGAAAGATATATGTATATGTGTATATATGTACGTTAATGCATTGCAGGATGTAGCTAAAGGAAAGAAGATTATTAAGATTAAACTAAGCTTAGCATAGCTTGATGCGACGACGCCTCCGTAGCTCCGCTGGCTGAGCGTTCGCCTAGTTAGCGAAATGCCGAGGGTTCCAGTCCCCCAGAAGGTCTGAATTTTCGGACCCCTTGATGGTACACGACTTTCTTTCATATTTGAAAGAGGAAACGCTGGGACTGTGCAGGTGAATTCAAAAATGTTAAAAATTTTATTTTTTAAGTTTGTGCGGGGGCAACACAGGGAATCCGCTGAAAACCGCATATCGGGAGTTCTTGGGTTGGCGAGCACGAATCTGAAATTTGTCTTCGATTCAGCCTTTCTTCAGCTCAGTGTCAGCTAAAGTTGTAAACTTAAAAGTCAAGCTTAATCCAAATATATATAGATTTTAGGTTCGTGTCACTTATTTACGTATATACTTGACTTTTGCTTGATTTGATCACTAAAACAGACTTGAAACGCCAAATGACGTATGTAAATACGCAAAACCCCACAATTAAATTAGAATGAATATTTAAATTATAAGGACAACATTAATAGCCTATATTACGTATTTCTAATAATAACCAGTAGAATAATAATCAAGGATCCATTTTCACACCCACTTCATGAATGATGTCCGGCAAATCCACACTGTTTCGATTTCCGTGTTTATTACAGGAAGCCAGGCAAAATAATTTTTGTAACTGTATACCATAAGCCGATAACATTCAAGCTAGAACAGACATATGATACGCAGCGCAGCGTCTGAAACAATTCTTAAAATACAGGTGTCGGATACTGCTAAATCTTATGTTTAACCAAAATATAAAAATTTGGATCTAATTCAGATTTTAAACTGAATGTCTTTGTTGCTGCTGCTGCTATTGTTTGTATTTACGTATACAGGTCGAAACGAAATAGACAAAACTGTCAGATAGCCATAAGCAGAAGCCATAGCCAGAAGATAATTATATACATACATATCTGGTATGTCAAACAGCAAAATGTGATTAGAGAGTTTTTATTTGATTATCTGACATGCCAGATAGTTATCCTGCATAAATTTAACTCTATGTTCTAAATTTTATGTGCAAATGTTGCGTCAGCCGCCGGTAATAAGCTGATGAAGTTGTCCACGTTATGATCCATTTTAAGTGTATAATCAACTGCTGGTGCTTCAGATTCCGTATTTTATAAACGTAAGTGCAAATGAAAATTTCAAAAATTATTTTTTAGTTAGATAATTAGTTTAAATCTTCACAATTGTTAATTATCATTGAATAACATAGGTACGAATTTGTTAATTTTGACTCTTCCTATTGTTTTCATGTGCTTACATTTTGCTATCCGGCAAAATTTGAAGGCATTTGTTTATCTGGCAATCTTACTTTCTGCCAGATAGACAAATGCCTTGAAATTTATGCCAGATAACTAACTATCTGGCATGTCAGATAGCCAAATAAAGCTTTTCTAATCACATTTTGCTATCTAGGGTGACAGATCTTATCTGGAAAAAATTTATGCCACATATGTATATATAACTATCTGACAGCTTTGTCTATTTGGATTAGGCACAAGAGGCAACCCAGTCATTGTCAATTTCAAACTTGCAAGATAATTTTTAGAATTACACAAAAACATCTTGAAATCAAGAAGTGCACTTTTGACCATTGCGCTTAGGACCAGGGGCGTATTCAGGAAGGGGGAGTCCAGACTTCCTTTTTCGGAAATGTTTTGAGTTTTTAGCTATTTTTTGGCCCAAATGAAAAATTAGGTCCGCAGCCTCCCTCCTCCCTCTTCGGGTTGGACCAACTCCTTCATAAAATCCTGGATACGCTTCTGCTTAGGACACACGTAATAACTAGAAAATACAAAAGCACGGAAGCAGCAATAAGACACAGAGAATCCTTTGACTTGACGCTCATACCAATTATACTAGCAGAACACCCACTTTGTCTTGGCTGGCTCCACCAGTTTTAAACCGCAGGAGTTTATCTCAAAATTAATCAACATAAAGCTAAACTTATACCAAAAATGCACACGAATGTTAAATTAAAGACCAGAGTAGAATAGCGGGATACCGGTCGAGGTGAAAAGTGATGACGTAATCAAGAAAACGAAAAGCTGAATCATAGAAGCCTGGCTTACTTCAAGGCCAAAATTTATTGGGGGGGCCCTCGATGAAGCTCCTCCATCGATGGGGGAGGGGCTCACCTCTAAAATGGGAGAGGGCATATTCTTTGACAAATTTTTAGGTTTCTTGTGTAACAAACTGCAAGACTCGCTAAAAAATAACTAATTTAGTGTTTTTAAGCTAAAACAGAGAACATTTTGTTAAAAAACCGGCGAAGCCGGAAAATTTTTTGAAAATTCAGGGTAAAAAGGTTAAATTTGGCAATTTTCAGGAGTATGGGGGGAGGTCAGAATTTCTGGGGGGGACCTTCCCCCCCCAGTAGAAGTAAGCCAGGAAGCCCTACATATATATATATATATATATTTAGGTTCTTAAAACATATATATGAATGAGCATAAATCTGAAAAGCTGAGCTCGTTAGCTTTTTCACTATGTTAAAACCTAACAAAAGTATTTTTGACAAAAGCAAACTCCAATCAAATATATAAATGAAAAATCATGAATATTCGATACGCAATTCAATTCAATTAAAAAGCAAACTGTGTACGTATATATGTACTCTTCGAACTCTCGTTCTTTATATGCAAGCATTATCACTCTATCCAAATTTAAAAATCTGTCTCGTATGAGCAGAAACAGCAAAAAAACCGGTCCAGCTAGAGAGACGATCAAAGAAACATAGGTATATATATATAGGATTTTACATTTGTGTGTTAATTGGGTAAAAATGACAAAAATGTATATTACAGAACTAGCGACGGCAAAAGCTTACATCATAGAAACCATGCCAACTCATGCACATAGCAGTATAGCTGTAAAAGTTTTCTATGGATTTGAACGTATACGCACATCGGATGTGTATATATGTCTGTCTATAGGTAAAAAGGACAAATAAAAGAAAATCGCCAAATATAATTCATTACATGTAGTGAGCCAACAACACGAGAAAAGCAATTCACTCGGGAACCCCAGAACTGGGCAGACAGTGAGGGAGGCTAGTTAGTGTTATCAGGGATGTGTTATGGGGTGGCGAGGGGAGAAGGTGATGGAGAACCCATGCTGGGTTAAGCCCGATTCACAGCCTCTCGAGTGTCGCAAGTCGCAAGTCGTATGTCGCATGACACCCTAGCACCTTAACATTTATATAAATATGCAGTGGAAGGAAACCCAGTGCTACGCACTAATATGGAAACGTAAATTCGCCAATACAGAAGTTGCTCATGTACTAGCCACTAGCCAGCCACCACTGACAGCAACAGTTAGTACCTAATTAATACAAGGCCTAATAATAACCACAAATTTAACTGAACAAATATATATATATATATATACGTATATATATATATTATATACGTACATAAATAAGTCAAGTCTCTTAAAAATATATATCAGGAACAAGGATGGTCTCGAGAAGAACATTCAAACTGAACCAAATAGCTACCTAGAAAACAAGACTGTGTGTGCGCTTCCAGCATAATAGCACTTTTGTTTGTAAGCATGACAGTACAAACACAGTCACAATAGTTTAGTCACTACATAACGATCATCTGGGAAAGGAAAGTTAGACAATATATCCACTACACAGGCAGTCACGTATTGTACGCATATATGTATATAAGTACGTACGAGTTATGGCGTTAACGAGTTGCGTAAGCATTTACACACACACACAAATGTAAATACTACACAGGTAACAAAAATGCTCCGCAGCATAGAGCCTGCTCGTTTCCCGCATGTTTTTTGCAGTTTCACCGGTGCGCGATGACCGCAGACTAAGTTTACATTTTAGGTTGCCACCTTTACTGAGAGCACCTAGAGAGATGGGTCTGACTCGCCAAAAATCGATAAATAATTTTGGGTTTTCTTTAGGGGGGCGCCCCTACTTTTTGGCCCTCCCCCCCACTCGTTCCCCACCCCACTCACTATAAGGCAGGGATGGGCGAGGAAAAAAGGACTGGAAAAAGGTTTTCCATTTTTTCCGGTGGGGTGGAAAAAATTGAAAAATATTCCTAGTATTATTTTAACGATTTATACAGCAAAATAGGCTTTCTGTAATTTTCCTGCGATTTAGCACTATTTACCACCCTTTCCGTGGGGGGAAGTACGTAGGTAGGGGTATGTTAAATCTGACGAAATTGTATTTGGGGGTTTTAGAAGCATCGGAAAAAGGAAAAATCGGTACATCTGGAAAGTTAATTAATTAAATCAAAACAGTAGGAGACAATCAAAAACAGTGTTAAATGAGGTAATAAGGCGATACTCATGAACCTGAGCTATTTCTGGAATTTAATATTTTTTGCCATGGAATGTATGTTTTTGTTAGCCGAGTAACTCACGTAAAGTTAACAATTCCATGCATAACAGTGGAGTGTTCAATCAAAAACTGTTAAAAAATCTGGAATTGTTTACTTCACGAAGTGTATACTAGCGAAACTACAGACCTGTAGTAGAACCGCCAAGTATGCATACAAAAGTCAAACGTAATATGCTTTGAAGTATCATCTGCTGAAAATATTTAATTCCTGTAATTTATATTGAAACCTTTGTAAGCGCTTGTGTAATTGCATTAGCATTGAGGGCAATTAAACACTTGTATTGTGAAAATTGTTTCCTATGCATGCAGAAACATGAAAGAGCGCAGCTTAGTAAGAATTTTTCTTTGGTCCAAAATCGTCTATGTTTGAGCACTTTTAGATTAGTTATAGCAGCTGGCGGCATACATATATACGTAGAACATACGGAATTTTGTGCCACATTTTCAGCATTGTTAGCCCGTTTTATTCCCCCACTTTTGGTCTCCCCGCCACTTTTTTGCCTCGAGAAAACCCAGTTAATGGGAGTTTTGCAAAGCTGAACGGATGGCTGGAATGAACCCTAGGCACCAAAAAACTCCTATACTTTATAGATAAATTTTGAGATGGTGTGTATATAAACAGTTCCATATGAATATTCCCGGATGAGGGTTCCGCCAGGATCCTCCGGGACGCAAAGTGGAATCAAGACGGGTAAGTCGGACGGCAACATTTAAAGGAGTGAATCGACTGTCCATAGCGATTATTAAATGGAGTATAGTGTACTACCAGAACCTTTTAGGCCCATTCTCAGCTGCGGATTACGTGAAACTGGCGGAAACCCAGAACAATACAATCATTCAATAGGGTTTCTCCTACCGTTGCTTGCCACCAGAGGGGCACAACTTTTTAACGCCTAAGTGATACTTCTGAAACATACTTAACTCGATGTGCTCTACACATTTGGGCTGGAATTGATCAGGATCTACGCAGGATATTGCGCAGCTCTATGCAGCTTTATTTTACGCTGTCTCCAGTGACTTTTCACACATACAACCACTATTATACGTAACATGGACAGCATATTATAATAAACACAAGTAGGAAAAATGCTCCTTGCAGTCGCATGTAAAATGCAATATGAGCTATGATGGTCAACATTTAAATATGTCAAGGACAAGATTTAAAACGTCTAATATGAGCCAGCATCTAAATCGGTAAAGGACAAGCTGTAACTGGCTAATATGAGCCGCCACGTTTCTCTTGGGCTCATATTGACGCTCGCTGCCGGGTTTCAACGGCTTGACATCACGACGACCTCTTACCATCCTGCCTACAGACTCTTTACTTTTACTCCCAATCCCAAGTCTGAAAAAATCCTCACCGTCTTGCGTAATGTCATTAGCTTCATATAATGTTTGGTTATAGGTATCCTGTCTGAATCTAGTTTCACTAGCTCAAACACCGTATTTAAGGTATATATGTGAACGCTTTCAGCAGCTAAAGTTCTCCCCTTTAAAGTTGAATTAAGTGGCATATACATTTGGTATATACCAGTTTTCTAAATCATAGACACACACTGCAAACTAGATACAAATCCAGTAAACCGGTATTCTTCAAGTCTTCAGTACCAGCTTACTGTACACAGCACTTATACAATAAAATACACAGCTGATGTGTAAAACTTTGATGTGTGCTTACCCACTTGACTTTACTTATTGTATCAAGACCAGACGTATGTCATGACAATTACGTGTACATGCGAATTTGAAAAGTGAAAAATAGTTAACTCAACTTAGTATCCTCGCGTCAATATGAGCCCAAGAGAAACGTGGCGGCTCATATTAGCCAGTTACAGCTTGTCCTTTACCGATTTAGATGCTGGCTCATATTAGACGTTTTAAATCTTGTCCTTGACATATTTAAATGTTGACCATCATAGCTCATATTGCATTTTACATGCGACTGCAAGGAGCATTTTTCCTACATGTCCTTCTTCCAATTTTTGGGAGCGCTGCTCTTAGGCAGAAGTAGTCTGCAATTTATTACTCCCAGAAGATTCTCTATTCCAAACAATGACCACTGTCTTCGGGGGTTTGACCACTGGTCAATAGGCCACCTAGACCATAGTGACCAGTGGTTACTTCTGTCGGGTCTGAAAATATGCTCACTGAAACGAGCGTAGACAATTTATATACTATATATGCCCCAAACCAAAACCCCGAAAAACGCTGTTTTAGGGGGTTTGACCACTGGTCAATAGGCCACGACCATGCTGACCAGTGGTCACTTCCGTCGGTTCTGAAAATATGCTCATTGAAACGAGCGTAGACGATTTACTATATATGCCCCGAACCAAAATCCCGGAAAACGCTGTTTTAGGGGGTTTGACCACTGGTCAATAGGCCACCTAGACCATAGTGACCAGTGGTCACTTCCGTCGGGTCTGAAAATATGCTGATTGAAACTAGCGTAGTCGATTTACTATATATGCCCCCAACCAAAACCCCGAAAAACGCTGTTTTATGGGGTTTGACCACCGGTCAATAGGCCACCTAGACCATAGTGACCAGTGGTCACTTCCGTCGGGTCTGAAAATATGCTCATTGAAACGAGCGTAGTCGATTTACTATATATGCCCCCAATCGAAACCCCGAAAAACGCTGTTTCAGGGGGTTTGACCACTGGTCAATAGGCCAGCTAGACCATAGTGACCAGTGGTCACTTCCGTCGGTTCTGAAAATATGCTCATTGAAACGAGCGTAGTCGATTTACTATATATGCCCCCAACCGAAACCCAGAAAAACGCTGTTTTATGGGGTTTGACCACCGGTCAATAGGCCACCTAGAAAATAGTGACCAGTGGTAACTTCCGTCGGGTCTGAAAATATGCTCATTGAAACGAGCGTAGTCGACTTACTATATATGCCCCCAATCGAAACCCCGAAAAACGCTGTTTTAGGGGGTTTGACCACTGGTCAATAGGCCACCTAGACCATAGTGACCAGTGGTCACTTCCGTCGGTTCTGAAAATATGCTCATTGAAACGAGCGTAGTCGATTTACTATATTTGCCCCCAATCGAAACCCCGAAAAACGCTGTTTAGGGGGTTTGACCACTGGTCAATAGGCCACCTAGACCATAGTGACCAGTGATCACTTCCGTCGGGTCTGAAAATATGCTCATTGAAACTAGCGCAGTCGATTTACTATATATGCCCCCAACCAAAACCTCGAAAAACGCTGTTTTAGGGGGTTTGACCACTGGTCAATAGGCCACCTAGACAATAGTGACCAGTGGTCACTTCCGTCGGTTCTGAAAATATGCTCATTGAAACGAGCGTAGTCGATTTACTATATATGCCCTAACCGAAACCCCTAAAAACGCTGTTTTATGGGGTTTGACCACTGGTCAATAGGCCACCTCGGCCATAGTGACCAGTGGTCACTTCCGTCGGTTCTGAAAATATGCTCACTGAAACGAGCGTAGTCGATTTACTATATATGCCCCCAACCAAAACCTCGAAAAACGCTATTTTAGGGGGTTTGACCACTGGCCAATAGGCCACCTAGGCCATAGTGACCAGTGGTCACTTCTGTCGGTTCTGAAAATGTGCTTATTGAAACGAGCGTAGTCGATTTACTATATATGCCCCCAACCAAAACCCCGAAAAACGCTGTTTTATGGGGTTTGACCACTGGTCAATATGCCACCTAGACCATAGTGACCAGTGGTCACTTCCGTCGGTTCTGAAAATATGCTTATTGAAACGAACGTAGTCGATTTACTATATATGCCCCCAACCAAAACCCCGAAAAACGCTGTTTTATGGGGTTTGACCACTGGTCAATAGGCCACCTAGACCATTGTGACCAGTGGTCACTTCCGTCGGTTCTGAAAATATGCTCATTGAAACGAGCGTAGTCGATTTACTATCTATGCCCCCAACCAAAACCCCGAAAAACGCTGTTTTAGTGACTTTTCCAAACTTTGACCCTAACTTTGACCCTGGGCAAGGTGCCACGGGGCCATGCTGACCAGTGGTCACTTCGGGCGGTGTCGGCAGTATGCTCATCGTGTTCAGCGACCTCGATTTACTATATATGGGCACCACCAAATGGCCGGAAAAAGCCGTTTTTAATGGACTTTTCCCAACTTTGACCCTGGGCGAGGAACCACGGGCGCCATGGGGCCTGAGGATCACATCCATCGGTTTCGGCAGTATGATCAGCGTTTTCAGCGCCCCCGAGTTACTATCTATGGGCAGCACCAAATGGCCGAAATTAGCCGGTTTTACGGACTTTTCCCAACTTTGACCCTGGGCGTGAAGGAACCACGGGCGCCATGGGGCCTGAGGGTCACATCCATCGGTTTCGGCAGTATGGTCATCGTTTTCAGCGACCCCGATTTACTATATATGCGCACCACCAAATGGCCGAAAATAGCCGTTTTTACGGACTTTTCCCAACTTTGACCCCTGGGCGAGGAACCACGGGCGCCATGGGGCTCGAGGGGTCACATCCATCGGTTTCGGCAGTATGCTCATCGCTTTCAGGCGACCCCGATTTACTATATATGCGCACCACCAAATGGCCAAAAAGAGTGAGACGACTTTTTGACAATTTTCTGTGGTTGGGACCTCGAAAAATTCCAAAAAGTCCAAACGTCGATTTTTCCATCTTTGACCATCTGTAAAAATCGACCCAGAGCGAAATTCGGAAATCAAACATAAACTTGATCTGGACCATAACCTAGATAATCAAAAATTAGTATGGAAAAATTTTTCCTATGGGCCGTTTGAAAAATCGGTGTGCGCAAAAATCGCCCTATAAAAAGTGGTCGATACAGAGAAAAAAACTCTACACTTTTAAACTTGTATCAAAAAGTCGATTTTTTCAAAGTTCATTTTTTCCGGACAAGTTTGGTATCATTCGAAAGCTCTTGGCCTGGAGATTTCAAAAATGTAAACTTTAGCTCTCAACTCCCTACCGTTAATTAGTTATGGCTAATTAACAGTTTCCCTAATCCGCAAAGTGCCTTTATATCTATATTATGAGGGCGCTCCGCGCACCCCTCATGATTTTACCAGCGCCAAAATATATACGCTTAATGTTATTTTTCTTAACTGCTTTCGGACCATGTTCTAATAAAGAGGAGACATGATGGAAAATATTAAAATTAAAAAAAACACCATCCTGCAAATTTATGGATTTTGACAAACTAGCGGCTCAAAGTAGCTACGTAAGCTTGATCGAAACGGTGCTGATGTATATAAATATGCGACAAATATAAAAGGAACGTAAATACAAAAACACAAAGGTAATGTAAATATTAAGGGATACACCGAGGCCTGGCCTGGCTCGACGGTGAGATCAGCTCCGTCCAGGACCAGGTCTGACCGGGGCCAAAAATTAGCGAAATTTTGTAATTTTTGACATTTTTTGATGAAATTTTGAAATTTCAAAAGTCAAACACAGGTTTAAGTGTTACAAAAGTTTGTTTTCTCACCGATATGAATAAAAACAACAACAGTAACGTTTGCACACCAGAAATTGCTGCAAAATTTGAATTTTCAAGAAAATTAACAATTTGGACCCCAATTTCTAGGCCCGGTCCCCCCGCCCCGGTGCATCTCTAGCATATAAATAAAAATGCAAACAGTTTAGTAAATAAACAAAAGGTTTAAATAGAAACAAGACGAATAAAAACAAATTAAAAACTGGAAGAATGAAAAGAAGACGGTACACAAGTTGCAATAAGATCATACAGTTAATAATATAACTTGATTCATATCAAGAGCATAATTTCATAATTAATTTACTCCGACAGAAGTTTGCCCTCCAATTTGTGTGAGCCTTCAATAAAAACTACGTGATTTTTCTACGATAAAAACATACCTTTACAGTAGACGCAACAAACCTAGAGCAATTTAAGCATATTTTTAGTAATTTCCTTTCCTCAACCTATGTCCCAAAGGATTTTACGGACACTCCAAAAACTCTCTTCCAAAGGAAAATCTCTAAAATAAGCTATGACAAGTGATCTAAAATTTGATAGAAATTTCCTAAAATATGCTCATGTGAATTTGAGCTCAACGACCTTCGGCTTCCTTTGCTTTTCCCCTCAATGATCGAAACAAATTGAATTATATAAGTCATATTTCAGATCATCAAATTTTGCGATATTTGAGTTCAGCGTTGTGGAAAACGTATATATAGAATTTTACCAATTTTGAGCGGTGTGGAATAAAGACCCCAAACACTTCTTTCAAAAGGTGACCATCTATTCCCACCTACTTTCAGGACAGAATAATGAGAATCTAACTTTAAATACGTATATGAATGCACCATGTGACAAAAAGTATCAGCTTACTTACTGGCTGTTTTGTTGCAGTTGGTCGCTTTTTGATTGTTGGCATCGCCTGACCAGGCTTCTCGACAACCGTAACTCGTTTGGTGTCCTTCGGTGAGCGAGAACCGTCACACAACTGCCTCTGCTAAAACAAACAATTAAATACCATTAAAACATGTAAAATACCAAATAATGATGATGATAAAAAAGCTGTTATATACCCTACATATACATGATTTCTAGAAAAAGAAAAAGTAAAGTTGCAGAGGGCATATAAGTCCACAGACTCCGCTTTCGATAATTTCAACAGAAACTTTAAAATATAACAAGTGCAGATATTGGTAAAGTCGCAAGTTCGCAAAAACGTCTGATGTGAATAATTGAGGAGATACAAGAAGTAGAATCGATGCAACTACAACTATCTACAGTGACTACGCATAGACATAGGGGTGGGGACGTCTGCGTCATTTCACCTATACTCTACCAAAGACTTGTCTGTTCTCCCAAAATACATTTTTCGTTGTCAAGAGAGCTTGTTTTGTTTTTTTGTTTGTTAGCATCTCATATGGTGCAACTCATGCCAGATAAGCCGACAAAAATCCGGTATCTTAGGCCTTGGTTACTAGCTCAGTATATACACGTATATATGTAGTTTATAGTATAGGTAAAAGGGAGGCGCCGACCCCGCCTGGCTTTTTTCTAAGCCAGGAGAGGGGCACTGATTTCTAGGGGGGGAACGAACGATTTTTCAAAAATGTTTAAAAAGCTATTTCTTGCTGTTGAGCAAAAAGTGATCTATTTTTAACTGAAATTTAAGCTTAAAATGGCTAAAAAACCTAAAAAAATCCGGGAAGAAGCTAACAATTTTTCAAATCTCGCCCTGAAAACCCTTTTTTTCTGTTGACTTTTTAAAATGTGGGGGCCAGGGAGGCCCTAATCCTTGAGTGGGTCTGATTTTGGAAACGATCCAAGTCTAGGGGACACCGATTTCTGGGGGGCGCCCTCAAGCCCCCCCGTAGGAAACAGCCGACCCGGTTTTATAGGGTCCCCACTCGACCCCTTGCTCGTCCACTCAGCCCCACCCGGCCTTTTTTGGGCTTCCCCTCACTCACTACAAGGTGCCCAGAAAATGCTAAATTTTAATGATTTTTAGTCACAATTTTGAAAAATTTGGTCATACTTTCTAATAAATTTGGTAATACTTCCTGTAAAATTCCTACACTATTCCATTTAAACTGGACTACAACAAAGACTGAGCGAACATCAAAAGCCAGAGAAAATAATCGAAAACATCACCAATATTTTCCGTACAATAACTGACTTTTATTATATTGTTAGCTGGCCGCCAGGTATATACGTAACTGCAAACAAGATTCATGAAACTACGCATTACAGGTTATGAAGTTATGGATCAAAAGATTAAAAAGACACAAAAATAAAAGCAGCTGGTATAAAAATAAAGACAAAAATGGGTTTAGGCTTTGTTTTTGCTAACGTATATATATATATATATATATATATATACATAGATCGAATCGTGAACGTATACGTATATAAGTTTCCAACAGAAATTGTTTGAACAAATGTCGATTTTAAAAATATTAATGCATTTGCATATATACATTTACCAGCTATTTTTGGCTGTCACAGTACAAAAATACCTAAGTACTAGTCTAGCTTCTGGAAGAAATAGTCAATTTCATTGAAATCCCCCCAAAGTGGGTGCCCGCTTTGGTTCAAATTTTAACTTTTCACATCCAATTTTAAAATTTACCCAGAAAAAAATTGCGGTAAATCTTCAAAAATTAGTTTGTTTCAAAAAAATAGCATATTAGTAAAATTTTTCGAAAACGACCCTACCACAAAGGGCCCTCTCCAACAAAATCCAAGAGCAAGCCCAGATAATACTGTTCATTGTTCATTGTTTAATTATCTTGAAGTGAAGATCCTGCCGCTTAGAATAGGGAATTCAGGAGGTATGTATATTTAACGAGATCTGATAGCCGTCAAAATTGAACGCAAAATCCACTAAAAACCAACGGTTTCAGTTTAACAGGCTCTGCATTTGACTTAACACAATATTTTCTCTCTACCTTCTCTCAAGTTTTATCCACAGGAAGTATGGGCAGCATAAAGTAGATTTTGCAGTAAACCCACAGTTTTGTACGGTGTGCGGCTACCGGAGTAGATGGTTTTTGGCAACTGAGAAAAATACGTTGCAATGAGTTTGTTAAAAGGAGTATACATATCATTGATGAATTAATAACCACAATTCAATAGCCTACTAGAGGTCAAACTGAAAAAAGTTCAAGAGAGGGTTCCGTTGCCAGAAAAACCCAGAAGCCTTCAAACAACTGCAAGACATAAAACGCATTATTGTGAACTCCTAACGCTACCTAGTATAACTGAGTGAGTAATAATGAGTAATAGTCTGAGCAAATAAGAAATCACTTAACCTTAACTAATGCCTTTAAAATAACGTTTTCATTTCTATTAGAAAATTTGTACATATGTAGGCAATGCTGCACATACACAGTCGTACCCATCCCAAATTTCGGCTAAAAATACGCAATAGCAACAGACAATGAATAAGGTACATAATAAAGTAAATGTACCTTAGTGTAAGCAACTGCTCAGCATTCCAATTTAAGTACAGAAACATTTAGGACTTAGCGTACACTAAAAAACACACATCCTTGAAAGAAGAGGTACGTACAGAACAGTAGAAGTGGTGTTGATACTATGACCTCCTTATTCGCTAGTCGATTCTGTTGATAAAGTCTAACGTCAATATAACATTATCTTTATAGCTTAGATACTATCAGGAGAAGGGGAAACCAATTTGTTAAAAAGCTAAACGAAAGCTAACGCCTTATCCTACAAAATACATGCCATGAATACAACAGGCGTACAACGAAGTGTATAACTTAAGCCTATAGAGAGTGGCTATATCTTGTTCTAGCAAAACCTTCCGCTAAAGGTACGTAGGTATAATCTCGGAGGAAACATGCACAAAAAACGTACCTTAGAAAAATAAGAACAGTGGATGAAGAAGACGAGAAAGGAGCAACTGCAAAGATGGCTTGTTCAAGAGGAAAGCAAAAGGGCAAATTAACGAGTCTGTCCACTAATTAGTATAAAACTGAAGAGTATGGCCGCAGGAATTCCTATTTGAACAAAAATATGTGCTTAAGTCAGGATTATATATATACACAAGAACTATAGGAAAGTTAAAGCTTTACAGTGCTGAAGACAACACGCACTTAGGTAGTTAATGTAGATATCCCTCGCAAGAACGTAAGAAATTTATGTACGAAAATTCATGTGACGTACTGCAGGAGCTCACGATTATTAATATGATTATTATAGAGTGACTGAAAGCCTCTTTTTCTGTTCGAGATG
>JASAND010020032.1:0-15799 GCA_030248195.1 Trissonchulus latispiculum | reverse complement strand
CCCTCCACACTACACATGTATGGGATTACTTTCAATTCCAAAATCGGAAATGTCTATTCTTTGTTCTAATTGATGACTCATCGTTACAGTTAAATTTTTGTCATTAATATCTCAGCTCAGCAAAGATATCTCAAATATGATAAAGCTTACAGGAACATGTGCTAATAACATACAAATCCTCAATAGTTTAAACTTTATTTTCGACATAAAGTAGAATTCCTCAAGCTTTATAAAAAATCTTTAAACAATGTTTTGCACGTAGATTTTCTGTAGTAAACAGTTAAGAGCTCTCTTTTAAAACAATTAACTGCGCAGCAGGTTTACAATTATTGAAATGTTCGTCCAGCGGAAACTGAACCTTTTGCACAAAATCTTGCTTGTTTCCATGCAATATCAGCAATAGTGTGCATGAATGTAAACGTAAACAGTGTCATCAAATGGAAGAGCACCAATTGGTTTTAAACTTAAAATAATGACTCACGTTGAATAAATGTCACAAATGCAAATGACTTTGAATAAAACCGATTTTTATGCAGGCTAGTTATTATTCCGACTAGAGCCGCAATGTATAAGACGAAATTTGTGTATGTTTTGTTTATAATAGCTTCATTTTGTCGTTTGAGATGCCATATCTTCAACGTTGCACGAGTGGCGCTTTTAGATAAAGTACACGTATATGCAGCCTATGGTGAATTTATGCAAGTGAGCATTCAACACAGGATTAGTTTATTTGCAATTCAACAAACTGGCTGTGCGAACTGTTTTTCGCAGTAATTGAAGTCTTCAATTGAAAAAGCCTTTACTACGTAATTGCACTGCTAACCCGTTATGGCGTCTCACTCGACTACCTCGGAATTGGTTATTGTTAAATCCCCAATTCTTAAGAAATACTTACTGTTCGATGATCAGTCAAACTCGAGGATGTAGAAGATTGCATAGAACGGCGTTTTGAATATCCAATGTCAATTAGATTTATTAATTCTTCAAATATGGCAAGGTGTTAGACTAAAGATCTTACGGTCCTAGGTTCGAACCCCCGCTGTCATAAGGCTTTCACAAATCACCTTGAGCAAGGGACTAAGCACATATCGGTTCGCTGTGAGCTCCAGCCAACCCAGCTGTCTATCCTAAAGGTCGATAAATGGGTACCACTGCGGTGGGAAGGTAACAGGAGGCGTAATGCCTGATGAAGGGATGGCCCGATTCCACAGATGTAGTCAACATTAGAGTCGTCGCCACAGGTGGACAAGGGGGGGAACGGGGGGGGGGAAATTTCCCCCCCTCGACGAAGTCGTCCACAAGGGGTCGCAAAATTGCTCCCACAAGGGGTAAGAACATTGCCCAAAAAATAGGT
Source organism: Trissonchulus latispiculum (assembly GCA_030248195.1). Lineage (NCBI taxonomy): Eukaryota > Metazoa > Nematoda > Enoplea > Enoplida > Ironidae > Trissonchulus > Trissonchulus latispiculum. The sequence goes on along the minus strand of JASAND010020032.1, from coordinate 14,445 downwards.
TTTACGACTAAATTTTCCAAAAATTTTCCGGTTTCGCCGGAATTTTTCATTAAAAATCACTATTTTTTGTTAAAAAACGTCCGAAAAACGTTGTTTTAGCTAAAACATCGCTGTTTTTCATTAAAAAACGACAAAAAACGCTTAAAAATTGCTATTAAAAGTACGCTTAAGAAAAATCTCTCTCACAAGGGGTACCCAAATTTGCTTCCACAAGGGTCAGTGAAATTTGACCTCCCGTTCAGGTATGGTCGTCGCTCCTGGCTTCGGGCTGTGAATCCGGAGATAAGCACGGGCGTCCTAATCACCGTCATCATCGCACCGTCTGTAGGTTGGAGTTCTCTCCAGGGGTCACTTTACCTTTTACCCTTACCTTTAAATATTTTGTAGAATTCAAATTGAAATCCTTCCCTTTGCTTTGCTTCAAATGAAAATATTAGTGCTGTCCTGCTTGAAATAGCACAAAACTCTTTTCTGACATGTAAAGTTGAATCCAACCGCTGTGAGTACGAAAACTGGCAGGTCGTACTACAAAGGGAAAGGTAAAGGTTTACCCCCAGGAGATATACATGGGGCACCGGTGCTCATCCTCGGATTCTCAGCCGTAGAGCCAGGAGTGTCACCTCAAATGATGACTGCATCCGTGGAAGGGGGGCCGGCCCTTCTACACAGACTCCTGTTACCTTCCCACCGTAGTGGTACCCATTTACCGAACAGTTAAGATGGATAAGCTTTGCGCCCACCGGGGATCAAACCACCGACCGTAAGATCGGAAGTTCTGACCAGCGCCTTAGACCACTCGGGCATCCCGACCTACTTACGTACTACAGATGATGGAAAATGCAGATATTCAATAAGTGTATGTCAAGCAACTCAAAAACGCAACTCAAACCTTTCAGAAAACAGTATTGCACTGAAAATGTTTAGCAATTGGCCAAATTTTCACTCGTACAAAATGCGAAAATGAGGAAATAAGGGGGGGGGGGTATAAAGTGCTCGAATTTTTTCATTGTTGTTTTGTGCTCGACGGGTTTTGGAAACGTTGTTCATTAGGTGCTCGAGTTTTTTTACTAGGTTGCTCCCTGGCTGATCTGAAAGTCTTTGTAGACTATAACCCTACAATCTTTTTAATAGATAGCCGCCCCACATACATGAAACGTGCTGAAATCAAGGAAGACCTTTACAAAATACAATCCTATGCTAGCTCCCCCCCCCTCCCCCCAGCGCTTACCTGAAAGCTAGCGAAGCGTCCCAAGAGAAGCCTTCTGAAAGCTAGCGACGCGTCCCAAGAGAAGCCTTCAGAAAGCTACAACCCCAAGAGAAGCCTTCAGAAAGCTACGACCCCAAGAGAAGCCTTCAGAAAGCTACAACCCCAAGAGAAGCCTTCAGAAAGCTACAACCACAAGAGAAGCCTTCAGAAAGCTACAACCCCAAGAGGAGCCTTCAGAAAGCTACAACCCTAAGAGAAGCCTTCAGAAAGCTACAACCCCAAGAGAAGCCTTCAGAAAGCTACAACCCCAAGAGAAGCCTTCAGAAAGCTACAACCCCAAGAGAAGCCTTCAGAAAGCTACAACCCCAAGAGAAGCCTTCAAAAAGCTACAACCTCAAGAGAAGCCTTCAGAAAGCTACAACCCCAAGAGAAGCCTTCAGAAAGCTACAACCCCAAGAGAAGCCTTCAGAAAGCTACAACCCCAAGAGAACCCTTCAGAAAGCTACAACCCCAAGAGAAGCCTTCAGAAAGCTACAACCCCAAGAGAAGCCTTCAGAAAGCTAGAACCCCAAGAGAAGCCTTCTGAAAGCTACAACCCTACAACCCTAAGAGAAGCCCTCTGAAAGCTACAACCCCAAGAGAACCTTCTGAAAGCTACAACCCTACAACCCCAAGAGAAGTCTTATGACAGCTATTACTGTACAACCTCCAGAGAAGCCTGCTGAAAGCTACACCCTACTATACAGAGCCACCACTGACACCTACAACCGCTACTACCCTTCTTATTTAGAACTACATAGTTGTGTTTTAATGTGTTTGTTTATTTGTTTACTTATTATTAAGCGAATGATGGCTACTGTTGACGAAAATAGCAAGTTTCAATAATAAACACAGCATTTTTTGATCAGTTTTAAATTTCAAACACCTATTTACAATGCAGCATATTGTTGTTCATTTCCCTGGTCAGTTTGTCATATATTGGCTGGCCCATATATTCGTACAGTTTCCATTCTATGTCGTTCTACAGTATAGCATTCACTACAGACAATCATTGTCAGTGTACTAGTAAACTAAGGTCTTTGTTTATTTTCCACCACAATTATGGCATACTGTAGTAAACAATAACAAAGAAAGAAAAAACAATGAACGATCTGCCTATCAAATAATGTTAGTACAACAGGACCGAAAGCACAGTTCAAAACAAATCCAAACGAAACATCGCATTTGGCAAAGCAACAATGAACAAAAAGGCAAAGCATAAACCACATATATTCCGTTTGATTATTAATTTGAAGTATTTTTAATGTTTGAAATCTTCTTAGATCTTTAATGTTCTCATAAATTGAGAGCTGAAAATAGAGAAAAAGCAGATTAACAAACACTTATAAGGTCTAAATTGATACAAATTACTAGACCTAGAACAAGAAAACCAGAAAGGAAAATCAGATCAGCCAAAACAACACTTCGATGAACCAAATAAAAATTAATTTCCAGCGGGGATTCGAACCACCTATCCTTTTCACAAAACTTTGCGCCTCCTTTCCTCGTGTTGACAATTTTTCCAGTCCAGTTTTTGGCTTCTGCTTATTACGTTTTCCTTTTATTTGTCATGTTGGCTTCCTTGATTTCCTTTTCTAAAACAGAAATTACACATGCAAACGGTTATAGCAACAATTCAACAGTAGCGTAACTACCACAACTTCAAGAGCAAATGTACAACAACTAAGCTTTTTAGAATTACCAAAGTACTGGTTTCTTAAATTTTACTTATTGATCTCATCCACCATTTGATAACTCCCTTTTTGTCGTTTATGAAGAATACGAAAGTTCCAGTTTGCTTTAAGCCTTCAAGATTACCAGTTCTGGAGCCTCTGAATAAATCTTTACACAAACCATGGAACGATATTATGTAAATGAGTTTTATGAAGAAATATTCTGACAATTTGTCAATTTCAAACCGATCTTACAGATTATCATTTGATTGGGAAAACAGTGTAAATGAATCATTTTCGCTCGAACATAAGGAAATTTCTTTCAAAATTGTGCATTTTCTTTGAAATAAAAATGTTAAAATTTAAAGTTCTATATTTGCTGTCTTCCTGCCGGTTTTCATTTAAATTCTGAAACACAAACAAAACTTAATACAGCCAGCAATCACCACTTCAGACACTTTAAACATAAAATTCAAGTAGTTAAATTATATACCATAGTTGATTACGTCGAATCCCAAACTGTCAAATTACCGCACTGACAAAGCAATATTGGAGAGAATTTGATTTATTTCCAAAAATGTTTAATTCTTTTCAACTTCGTTTGTTTTGAACAAGGATTGGACAAAAATTTTGCACTCCCGTGGGACTCGAACCCACGATCTTCTGCTTATGAAGAGGGCGCGCTTGACAACTGCGCCAAGGAGGCTTGAAATCAAGATCCGCTAAAGCCTCCCATTTTCCATCTTTCTTTCATTCGGTCTGTTACCGCCTTCCAACGTGCTGGATGGAAACCCCCGTCTACATCGATTTTATGTCAGCTCTCTATAGCCGTAATTGCCTGCAATACACTTTTTTGTAGCGAAGGAGGAACTTTATGTTAAAAGGATGTGTCTAACAGTTCAGTTTCACAAAAAGTTAACTGCTATGTATAGGTTGTGGCTGTTGGCGAAAATTTTTGTTTTTTCGCCAACAGTCACATAGTTTTATTAGTTTTGCTGCACTGATGCCGCCCATGTTTGGGCGGCAAATTTCTGCAAATAATTGCTATGACTTATGTGATTGCCTTTTGGGCGCAAATTTATTGCGCCCAATTTTGCCTATTAACCTCAGGATTTGCTGGCTATTTCTGCCAATTTTAGCAGCTTGCCTCGCTGCCCGATTTTGTGTGAATTTCATGGATTTTGTGTGAATTTCATTACAATGCCAGCTGCCTGGCTCGCAGCATTAACCGAATCTGGCCCGTTTTGGAAATCGCAGCCTGGGCCGCTGCGCAGCATATATGCAGTATCGCGAATTAGCCGCAAGATTTGCTGCCAATTTTAAAAGTTTCCATTAAAATTACGTTTCTTAAAGGCCGCTTTAAATTTACATTAATTAATTAGGGAAATATTTTGAGAAATAGGTTAGGGGGAGGGACCTTCCTGGGGGGCCCCGGGGTGCTTAAAACTTTCTGAAAAATTACAAATATTGTATTTGCTTCTGAATTTTTTGTCGAATTTTCTCCAAAATGGCTCGTGTATCCTAAAACATACAAAAACTACATAAAGTTATACAAAGTATACAAGAACGATACAAAATAATTAGCAATTAACACCTTGAAGTACAGGATCAAAACTCATTTTTTATTAAAATTTTATATTTAAATTTGAATTTTAAAGATCTCTGTAATGCCGAATTTAGAGGCAAAATTACCAACGTGTTGAAATGAACTGATGATGACTGAAAGTTCTTCAAAAAATTGCCGATCGATTTCTGAAAATATACACAAAATTACAAATTAAGCACAAAATTACAAAGAACACAAGCTAAACTCCAAAATCGTTTCTCAAAATCAAAGCACCGTCTTCATAATTGTACAGACCGAATTCCCCAACTAGGTACTTAAAAATATTCATTTCATCGATCAAAACCCACGCATTTACTCCAATTCGACCCAAAGATTTTTGAAAAATATCCCAAGGATCCTTCAAATTCTTAGTTTTTAGAAAAATATCTCTCGTAAACCAGATAGCCGATTGGGCTTCCTGGATGGCCAAGTTGGCGTTTAGGTTTAACTTTTTGTTTTTTCGGGCCACGAAACCAAAAATGTTTTCTTGCATAATTAAATCCCGATAAACCAGTTGACTCCGACCTCCCACGTGACCCTCCTCAGGGGTGGCCGTAGCCTTCAACAATCTACAGACCCTTGACCAAAAATTGGTCACTCTTGGGCACAAAACAAACACATGGATTACATCCTCCACTGACTCCACGTTGTTCAAAAGGCAGAAATCACAAAACTTATTATTTCTACTATCAATTTGATTTTTCCTTTTATTCGTCATCAAAACATTATGAACAAGTTTTAGATGAATGTCCAATGCTATGCTCTGGACAAATTTCGTTTTCATTGCAGACCAAATGTATTCCCAATCATTGGGATTAATTAATGGAAATTTTTCGAGCCATTTTTGCTCTATAGTTTCTCGCTTTTTGGAAAACTTTTTACAAACTAAATAGCAAGTTTCAATAATAAACACAGCATTTTTTGATCAGTTTTAAATTTCAAACACCTATTTACAATGCAGCATATTGTTGTTCATTTCCCTGGTCAGTTTGTCATATATTGGCTGGCCCATATATTCGTACAGTTTCCATTCTATGTCGTTCTACAGTATAGCATTCACTACAGACAATCATTGTCAGTGTACTAGTAAACTAAGGCCTGCTGAACTGTACTACTACAGTGTAGCATTTTACTTCTGTTTGCAGCATTACACTGATGGGTTTTGTACAAGAACTGCTTTAACTCCTGATGCTACGCTGTACAAGTGCAACGCCCCCTGTACTGAACGCTAGACTGTACTTTGTTAGGTTTAAATGTTTGTAACTACATTTTACCGTTTAGTTTTGCTGTTTTGTTTGATTAGTATTAGGCGAACACTCTTAGAAATGCTTTAGTAGTTTCTACTGGAACAACTCCAGTAGCTCCGAAATACTAAAGACTTTAGTAAATTTGACTGGATGGTGGAGTAATAAGTACTGGAGGTAGTCCAGTAATAAGTACTGGAAAGGTCTTAGTACGAAATTACTGGTTTCTCCAGTAGTTTCTACCAAATGTTTTAGTAGCATTTACTGGATTTGGGTTGTTCAAGTTACTGGATTTTCCAGTATTTTGCACTGGATCCAGTATTAAATTGCACCAAACTCCTACAATGTATCGAGACACAAAAATACTGGATTTTCCAGTAATTTTTACTACTTTTCCCAGTGATATCTACTGGACTCCTAAAATACTCCAAGCACCAAAAATACTTGATTTTCCAGTAATTTGTACTGGTTTCTCCAGTGATATCTACTGGACTCCTGAAATACTCCGAGCATCAAAAATACTGGATTTTCCAGTAATTTTTACTGGTTTCTCCAGTAATATCTACTGGACTCCTGAAATACTCCGAGCATCAAAAATACTGGATTTTCCAGTAATTTTTACTGGTTTCTCCAGTAATATCTATTGGACTCCTGAAATACTCCAAGTACCAAAATACTGGATTTTCCAGGAATTTGTACTGGTTTCTGTAGTGATATCTACGGGACTCCTGAAATATTCCAAGCACCAAAAATGCTAGATTTTCCAGTAATTTCTACTGGTTTCTCTAGTAGTATCTACTCAAATCCAGAAATACCCCGAACACCCAAACTACAGATTTTCTCCTGTAATTTCTTCTGGTTTCGCCAGTAATATCTCCTGCATTCCTAAAGTCGGTCACCAAAAATATATATACTGTATTTTCCAGTAATTTTACCTACTTTAACCAGTAATATATACTGGAGTATTAAAATGTACCAAAACATAAAAGTGGTGGATACCAGTAACTGCTGGTTAGGTACTGGTAATATCAATCTACTAGACTCCTAAAACACTCTAAGCACGAAATGAAATATTGTCCCTTCCAGTGGTGTTTAGAGCTGACTGAATTTTACTTGCCTCTGTCCTTATGCAATCTGACAGCAAGAAATGCTGGATTCACTGCAAAAGAATTTGCCAAATTGACTTAATTTCTAAGAAAAGGTGGTGATTCCTTCTGGAGTCATCAACTTTGAACCATTACTACTCATTCATTACTTGGAGTTAAGGATTCATTTTTATATCAAAATGTAGCCTAGCATTTTCTCTTTTTAAAAAACAATGAAACTAATTTTGGCTTTTGCAAAGTTTTCGACGGCTTGCGTCGCTTAACAAGTAATGCGATATTTGATTTTTGCAAAAGTGACAACTTTCGGCGGACAAAATAGGAAGATTATCTCTATGTCACGATAGAGCAAAGCTAGAAAATTACTTCAAAATGCAAAAAATACAGGCGCAACGAGATCTTTCGAATGAATATAACTATGACTGCTCAACTGCTGTCCAATTTCAAAAATTAGTAAAAATTATCCTGAACGCAAATGTCGAATTTTTGAAGCGGTTTTAAGTCGTCGACAGAAATTAAAGGTAGTTTTGCATAATTTGTGTGATACCTCAAGGTTTGGTTGATGTTCTGCTCTAAAAAAATTTTTGGCGACAAAACTAAAGTTCGACGGGTTGCTGACTGAAAGTGTAAAAAGAACAGAAATTGCGCTACCGATAAAGGAATGACTGCCTAAGTTTGATTATATTCTATTTCGAATGAACATAATTTTTAACTGCAATTTACCTGTATATATATATATATATATATATATATATATATATATATATATATATATATATGCGGTGTCAGTGTTTTTTAAAACAAACCTTAACACAACACAACTAACACTACGTGAATTACAACAAAGTACCAGTGCTACCTAATGAAAAGCACTGCATATTCATTAGCATTAACCACCAAGTTAACCAAATTAACCATTAGCCACCATCATAAATGTATCATCAAGAGTCAATAATAAAGAGTATGAAACTCTTACACTAGCACGTACAAATCATGCTAGGTATGCTCGGTTAATTAACTGGTGACCCCCCCACGAAAGTTCCGGGGGGGCCCACTTTGGACTAATTACACTTTCACATAAGCGTGTGTCTGCTCGCTGATAGGCCCACTAGCCTAAGGCTTACCGTACGTAATTTATTAGTTATTTTAATTAAGTAATTATAACGTTAATTAGATTAATGCATTTAAAAAACTAATTCGACAATTCTGTAGCATTTCTTCTGCTCTTTCCAATGATATAAAAATTGTTGCACACTACATTCCTGCGAATTTTTGTATTGTGCAACAATTTTTATATCATTGGGAAGAACAAAAGAAATGCTACAAAGTTGTCGAATAATTTTTTTAATTGCATTAATATAATTAAAGTTATACTTAATTAATTAAAAACTAATAAATAAATGCCTACCGTGAGCCTAAACTAATTAGCGAATCAGCGAGCAGACACACGCTTATATGAACGCGTGTAATTAGTGCAAAGTGGGACCCCCCGCGGAAGTTTCGGGGGGGGGGTCCCGAGTTAATTAACCGAGCATACCTAGCATGATTTGTACATGCACAAAACAGCAAAACTAAACGGTAAAATGTAGTTACAAACATTTAAACCTAACAAAGTACAGTCTAGCGTTCAGTACAGGGGGGGGGTTGCACTTGTGCAGCGTAGCATCAGGAGTTAAAGCAGTTCCTGTACAAAACCCATCAGTGTAATGCTGCAAACAGAAGTAAAATGCTACACTGTAGTAGTACAGTTCAGCAGGCCTTAGTTTACTAGTACTTAAGATCAATAAGTAAAATTTAAGAAACCAGTACTTTGGTAATTCTAAAAAGCTTAGTTGTTGTACATTTGCTCTTGAAGCTGTGGTAGTTACGTTACTGTTGTATTGTTGCTATAACCGTTTGCATGTGGAATTTCTGTTTTAGAAAAGGAAATCAAGGAAGCCAACACGACAAATAAAAGGACAACGTAATAAGTAGAAGCCAAAAACTGGACTGGAAAATTGTCAACACGCGGAAAGCAGACGCAAAGTTTTGTGAAAAGGATAGGTGGTTCGAATCCCCACTGAAAATTAATTTTTGTTTGTTTCACAGAAGTGTTGTTTTGCTGATCTGATTTTCTTTTCTGGTTTCGTTGTTCTAGATTTAGTAGTTTGTATCAATTTTGACCGTATAAGTGTTTGTTAATCTGCCTTTACTTTATTTTCAGCTCACTATTTATAAGAAGATCAAAGATCTAAGAAGATTATAAAAATTAAAAAATATCTGAAATTAGTAATTAAACTGAATATATGTGGGGTATGCTTTGCCTCATTGTACACTGTTGCTTGTTGAATGCAATTTTTTTGTCTGGATTTGTTTTGAACTGTGCTTTCGGTTCTGTTGTACTAATTATTCATGTACTTGATTGGCAGATTGTTCATTGATTTTGTTCTCTTTTGTTATTATTTACCACAGTATGCCATAATAGTGCTGGAAAATAAACAAAGACCTTAGTTTACTAGTACTGACTTTTCATCAGCGCCTGATTCTTTTTAATTTAATTTATTGCCTTACTGATCTGCCCATTGCCTATTGTCCTCCATTGCCATTGGTCAACGCTGGGTGAGTGGGCCGTCAATGGCTCATCCTCCTCAGCCACTGCCTGATGGGGGCGATCCAGCCCCCGGCCGAAGTAACGATGATGCCAACGATGACGAAGCGCATTTCAGCTCAACAGCCGATGCCAGTGAAAATGCCCGGAAGGAGCTGATTCAGAGGACTGGCTACCTGGCCATTCCGGACGAATACCAGGAGGACACTACGCAGAGGTTAGTAGAGTTGCTGGATGAGGGCAATGGGAAGGAGGTGCTGCCCGACTTTGTCAGGAGGGCGGGTAGATTCCACCTCAAGTTGGTCTACGGTGGGAAGGCCCTGCGGGACCGAATTCTCAAGGACGGGGTCAAATTGGGGAACATCCTGGTGTCCCTGGAAATGCCAAAGGAGGAGGAGCGGATGTATCAAAACCTCCGTACAATTTATTTGTACAACATCCCGATTACGGACTCATATAATCACGTGGCCCGGTGGTTGAGGTCTCTGGGGTATGAGAAGGCATCCCCCTTCCGGTGGACCTACTATAAGGGAGCCAACGGTAGGAGGTCCACAATGCGGGATGGAGGTCGCTCTGTGGTCATCAAGGTACCCAAGGGGCACATAATCCCGGGGTACGCGGCCTATAACCCAGAGGGAATGGACTTCCAGCACAGGGTCCAGGTGTGGTACCCGAGTTGGGGCACCTGGTGTAACAGGTGTTTCAACTCGGGTCACTATCGAAGGGAATGTGAGGGGGAAAAGGCTATCCCGCGGCCCCAGCCCAGGCAAAGGGACCCCCTACCCCCGCGGCGGTGGGAAACCCCAAGGACAGATTCCCAGGATGGTGATGGCTCAGGTCCCCCGGTACCCATCAATGGGGAGGTGGAGGCCATGGACTTCCTCGGAATCGCCCAGGCGATGAAGCGGATCCCGCCCCCTACCCCCTCGGAGGAAACAGCGGCACTGGAGTGATACTCCACGGCGGAGGAGGAAGAGGAAAGCCCAGAGTTGGGGTCGGAACAGTGGCCCAGAACCCAGTCGGCCCTCTCCCCAACGGCGGCCAAATCCTTGGACTGGAAGGGCCTTCTGCGGACGAAGAGTGAGCTGTACGGGAACCAGTACGGGAAGAAGATAATCCCCTTCTTCACGAAAAAGTTCCCGTTCAGCAACCACAACGGGGCTGGTTTTGAACTAAACGGGAGATGGTTCAAAACTAATGAACATCATTTCTTCTGGCGGAAGGCGGGTCTGATGGATGATAAGGCGGCGGCGGAAAACATTCTGAAGGCGAGGAGTCCCGGGGAGGCCAAGGCCCTAGGTGAACAGGCCCACGGAAAACCGGAACAGCAACGGGCCTGGGAGGACCAGGAAAAATTCGATGCGATGTGGGAGGGGGTGACGGCCAAGTTCAGTCAGAACGCGGACGTCAGGGCTGCCCTTTTGGCCACGGATGGATGCCGTCTGGTGGAGGCGAATCCCTCCGACCAGGTGTGGAGCTGTGGCCTGGGAATAGCGGACCCCCTGGTTTTCGAGCCCCAGAAGTGGAGAGGGAGAAACGTGTTGGGGGACATGTTGACCATGCTGAGGGTCAAGATGTTGCGGGTCCCACAACTTCGGGCCGAGTTGGAGAACATCCCCCGCTCGGGTGCTCAGAAACGGCCCTTGGAGAACGAATCCACTACTGGCAATGAGGAGAAAAGGCAGAAATAAGTCCGCTCCTTTCCTGTTTGGTTTTCGTGAAGGATGACTCCCCTTACCTTGACCAGCATTAATGCAGATGGCTTGAACAGAAATTCTAAAATTGAACTTCTTTTCAATTTAGTTCGAACAAATGACATAGTTTTTGTTCAAGAAACTAATTTTCACTACAAAAACATCTATTTTGAACAGGTGTTCGCACCAAAGTTTAAAATTTTCCACTCGTATTATGCTGGCCAGGGAGGGGGAGTTTGTGTTTTGATAAAGCATAAATTAGCAGTAAAGTTTGATCTCATGCTTGAGTTGGAAGGGAGGCTGATTTTTATTAATGCAAATATTGGAGTTAGAAAATTTTCGCTTGTTAATGTCTATGCTCCGACGGATCCAGCAGAGACCAAATTTTTTCATAAAGTTGTTCAAAATTCTTGAGGAGAAAGCGGAAAAATAGTGATGGTTTAATTTTAGGTGGAGATTTTAATTTTGTGTCGGATCTAGAATTGGACAGAGAGACCAATTCTAGATCCACCTACCAGCATACAACTGCTGGTAAAGTTCATTTTCAGAAAATTCAGGAAAAGTTTGACTTAGTGGATATTTTTCGAGAAAAATATCCAAAAAAGAAAGAATTTAGTCATTTCAGTAGAAATTATAACTGTGCAAGCCGATTAGATCGCATTTTACACTAGTCGGAAAAATTCGGCTGCTTTTACGTCCATAAATTATACGCCGACCTCATTTTCAGATCGCAATAATATTACATGTAATATTACTGACTCACTCTTTTCTCAACCAAGAGGTCGGTCGTACTGGAAATTCTCTGAATTGTTTTCAAGATATATCTTTTGAAGAAGATTTTGCACTTGCTCGTTTTGAGGCACAGGAAAAACTAGAAAATTGTCCAGATTCCGAAATTTTCACGGAATGGGCGAATATTAAAGAAACTATGAAGAATCTGTTCAAATTTCATGGAAAAATTATCGCGCAAAGAAAGCGAGAAGAAAAACAAAAATTACAGGATGAATTATGTTCAGCCCTGCATGCGCGAAATGAAGAAAAACAGGCAATTCTGCAGCAGCAAATCCGGAAAATTGAACTGAAAGAAGTTGAAAAAATTTTAGGGAGAGCGCACAAAAAGGAAGAAATTTCAGATTCTTTTTCAATTTTACAAGCTAAGAAAATAGAGAAAGTTGAGGGGGAGAAGCGTTATTTCTATTCTTTCAAATCTTCTACTGGCGAAATCATTACAGGGAACAACAATATATTGGGAGAAATGCGCTCCCAATATGCAAATTTGTTTAGCAGCGCTGGAATAGATCCAGCAAAGGCGAGACAGTTCCTGGAATCTACTCAAGGAAAAGTTCCATCAATTTCGCAAACCGGATTAGAAAGAGAAATTTCTGTGGAAGAAGTTGAAAAAGCCATAAAACAATTTTCGACTGGAAAAGTTCCAGGAAAAGATGGATTAACTATCGAATTTTACTTGTCTACACTCGAAACTGTAGCACCTTGGTTAGCAAAAATTTATAATTTAAGTTTAGCAAAAGGTGAACTTCCAAAAGACATGCATATGGGAATAATTTCACTTTTGTATAAGGGAAAAGGCGATCGGGCGGACCGTAAAAATTGGCGCCCTTTGAGCATGCTCAATGTAGACTACAAAATTTTGGCGAAAATTTTAACCAATAGACTGGCCGAGGTCATGGCCTGTCTGGTTAGAGAGACACAAACTTGTGGAGTTCCAGGGAGGGACATAAGAGATGGAATTTTGAGCATTTTAGGAGTTTTGGATTACGCAAAATTCAAAGAAAAGTCATGCATCTTTCTATCGGTTGATCAAATGTCAGTTTTCGACTTGGTAGAGTGGGAATTTCTACGAATGGTATTAGAAAAACTTGGGTTCGGGCCAAATTTCAGAGCTTGGATCAATCTAATTTACAAGGAAAATATGGTTGAAAGTTCGCTTTTAGTTAATGGGTATATTTCTATTCCGTTCAAACTGGGCAGAGGGATCCGGCAAGGGTGCCCTTTGTCTCCTCTACTCTATGTTTTATGTAACGAAACTTTCCTAAACTTTATTAGAAAAACTAATTTGGTTCGAGGAATTTCTGTTTTGGTACGAGAAGCGAAAGTTTTTGCATATGCAGATGATACTAATTTCACCTTGAGAGATTTCAACTCAGTACGAGAAGTTTTCAAGATTTATGAAAATTTCGAGCAAGTTTCAGGTGGCAAGCTAAAAGTGGAAAAAACTTCAATCCTACTTGCAAACAGAGTTTTGGAGGCAAATGTGCCTTCAGAATACAAGAAATTTGTTTCAAAGGTGGTTAAGGTTTTTGGGGTATTTGTAATGAACTGAGTCGGATTGAAACAGAAAGTTTGACCAATTTGATCCAATTCCTGAAGTGGGGTCGTTTAGGTTGATAGCTCACTTACACGGAAGGTTAGCACGTTTGCCTAAGTGGACAAACTTATGTACCAGATTCCCGAAAGGTGGTTTTCCAGAATCGGGGATCTCTACAGCTAACCTGGTAGGGGTGCTGCTGTGAGTTCGTTTAGTTGGTAATCAAAAGAGAACGGCGAGAGGGGTCGATTCTCGCTCTATTTGTTCACTGCCGAAATCAAATAGAGGGCCTTGACACGCAGATCGAAGGCACAAACTCAGTTCTTCTCTTCTGTGAGAGGTTCTAGTCAGATCTCTAGCGAGATCTGAGAAAACTTACTGTATGTTTGGAAGATCACACCCGGATCTGTAGATCACTGGTTCACAGTCCTGTTTAGACACTGCACTCTGTTTAATATGTTTCCGACAATTACTAACAAACTGGGTACTGAATATAATAATGGTTATAATATAAGTTAATACACTGTATAATAACAATAGTAGGGATATATATATATATATATATATATATATATATATATATATATATATATATATATATATATATATATATATATATATATATATATATATATATATATATCAGACACAAGTATACTGACAGTTGCTATTAATAGTCAATATACCAGAGTAGCCAGACTCTCTACAGGGAGGGTTGATTTGAAATGATTTAGGGCTAGACTCTTCTTCAGGTTACTGTTATATCTCTACTTCTGCTATGACTCAACTCTAGGGAGGACCTAACTCAGTTCAGCTACTGGTGTCCTATATGCTTTATGTGCGTGTTATGTGGGTGTACTATCTTTATCTGTCCTTTACAGTACCAAAGGACCAAAACCAATACTAATAATAACACTAGTAATAATGATAATGATAATAATAATAATTAATAATAAAACAATAGGG
>JASAND010020031.1:0-20691 GCA_030248195.1 Trissonchulus latispiculum | reverse complement strand
AAGGATTGCATGTTGAAGGGGAATGTAATAACTGGTAGTTATCGGCTTCAGGCGATTGATGTGCACTTTTTGGTTAGGCTTTGTGGGATTAAGAGCAATCATCTATGTCCGCTGTTGGGAGTGATAGTCTGGTGATACGGAAGGGACCATGCCAGGTCTGTTAAGTTTTGCAGTTTTCCCTTTGGTTAGGGCCGGGACATACAGCATGACTAACTGATTTTCGAAAAAATCCTACGTCTATTAATTTGCGGTCGTAGTAGTGCTTTTGTTTTATTTGTGCAAGTTGGATATTTTCTTTAGCCTGGCTCCATGCTTCCTGTAGGTTGCTGACAAGATCAGCTCTATAGTCTTTGATTGCGCAATAACTTCCACGAGTTTTCTGTAATACTGTGTCGAGGGGTAGCCGTGCCTCGCGGCCAAAGTTAAGGAAGAATGGAGTATCCAGGGTGGAAGAATGTACCGAGGTCCGGTATGCAAAAAGGCAGAAGTTAATAAAACTGACCAGTCTTTCTGTGTATGAGACACGTATTTACTAACATCTGCATAAGTGTCCCATTGAATCGTTCTCATTGTCCGTCTGTCTGTGGATGGTAAGCTGTAGTATTGATCTTCGTAACTCCTAATATTGCATGTTTCTGCAATAGTGTGCTTTAGGAAGTTAGTTCCGCGATCTGAGAGCAGTTCTTTGGACAGGAATAAAGGCAGATAATTTGTTCAACAAAGACTTTAGCTGTTGATTCAGACTTGGTGTCAATCAGTGGAAAAGCTTCAACCCATTTGGTGAGGTATTCCGTGAACACTATGATATATTTATAACCTTCTTCTGTCTGTGGAAGTGGGCCAAGAACATCAACGGCTATAAGGTCCTATGGACCTTCTACTGGAATCGAGACCAGTGGTGCGCTTAACGCTTTGGGAGGGTTTTTCTTACGAATGCAGGCTTCTACACGTTCTGCACCATTCCTTGACATCCTTTTCGGATACTATCCCACCACTATCGGCTTTTGAGGTAAGTTTTTCAAAGCCCAGATGTCCAGCTGGGACATCTTCATGGCATGCTTTAGAAAACTTCATATGTAAGAAGTTTCGAAATAACTATTTGAATAAAGAGTCTGCCTGGTTTGTTGGCATGCGGATATTCGTGATAAAGAAGTCCATTTTCAATGAAGTAGCGAGCTGCTTTGATGACTGTGTGAGTTGTTTCTTTGAGATCTTCTGGTAGGGAACCAGTTTGTAGGTAGTCAAGAAAATTTTTAATATCTGGTTGTTCTCGTTGCATTGTAGGCAGCGAAGAGATGTCATTGAGTGTTATGGACAAACCTAGTCTGCTGTATCATTTACGTTCGGGAAGTGAAAAGGAGGCAGATATGGCGTCAGCATTGCTGTGTTTCTTCCCTGGTTTATATGGCATATCCAGATTGCACTTTGCAGTGGAAGTACCCATCGCATTAGTCGCCCGCTGGGACATTTTATTGTCATAAGTTCTATCGTAAAGGGCTGTGGTCGGTGATAATTGTAATTTTTTGTCCATAGAGATGGAGAGTATTTCTACACCAAAACACTATAGCCAAAGTTTCTAGTTCTATAACAGGGTAGTTTTTCTCTGCCTTTGTAAGAGTGTGACTGGCGTAGGCCACTAAGGGCTCTTTATTTAGAGTGTCAAGTTGCGAGAGTACTGCACCTGGGCTTCAAACCCACTGGCATCGGTTTGTAAGATGTATGGTCGGTTTTGTATCTGGAAAGGCGAGGATGTTGCGTCTGCTTAGAGGGAGAGGAAGAGGACACTTACGCTGCTCTTTGACGCAGCGTGAACTACAGCAGTTTAACTAAGGCTGTTAAAAAGCGCCTTAGAACCAGCCGAAATGGCTCGGTTTAAGAGCGCCCACTACATCGGCGCACGCAACAAGTACATGAAAGAGTTTCTGATTTCGGCGCAAATATCAAGAAATTCGTCAAGGGCGCTGATCCAGCATTTGATGCCGGACACCAAGAACAACTCTGCCTTGAATTCTTCATTTCCGGCCTCCCGCAACGCAATATGGTCGCCTAGTAATGGACCAAGGAACCGCAGAATTTCGAAGATGCGCTGAAATGATCTCGGTGGAACCTCCAAAAATGTAACAGTTAACGAATGGTCGATTCACTAAGAATTAAGATCGTATGTGGTGTAGAATGAAAAAGAATTAGATTAGCCTGAGTTTGAATTAGTTTGAATATGAATTAGTCATAATTGGGCTGGGTTTATTGTGAATGACTTGAATATAAATTAGTCTGAATTGTGTCTCATTTGAATTATAATTAGTCTGAATCAGTTTGAATTAGAATTAGTCTGAATTCGTTTGAGTTCGAATTAGTGAGAATTGTAAGGGTCAGAATTAGAAGATTAGTTCGAATCGAAGACACTACGACGACGTTAATAAAATAAACTCACCACAGACCCAATGAATTCCAATAAGAACCACCTTTCTACGCCGCAATTGGCCCTTTAGGGATAAGAAAGGTGAATTGAAAGAAGGATTAGGTTAGGGATGTTACAAGGATTTAGTGGGTCTAATTGCGTACAAAAGGGAGCAGGACAAGTTGTAGAGCAAGGAAAAAAAAAACGATAAACAGTAAAATGTATGGATGGACTATGAACGTTCTCTTGATTCAAGAACAGTTTAAAGTTCACCTAATCACAAAGTCACACACAGAGAGTATATGGTGCTAATAAAATTGTTACAAAATGATGTTAGCTACTGAAAGTAACATAAAGACCTTCATAAAACAAATTTGCACTCACCGTAACCGAAATTTCTAAAAAAATGGCAATAAGGAGTGAATAGTGATACCAACAATATTAGTAAAATAAACATGATCATAAGCTGAAACATAACCAAGACATATTTCGGTTGGAAAAGTTTCACAAGTAATATATGGTACGACACAGCTAAACCATAAACTAATCTACTTGCAAGAAGGAATATTTTATTCAAAAATTCTTCAGTTGGGTGGTGGCTTCGAGAAAGAAAAAGGCAAAAAAGGATCAGGGGGGGGGAAAAAAAAAACGGTCCTACCGTAAAGATTCTCCAGCCGCTGTAAGGAAAATAACATGAGAGAAAAGATGTCAAAAAAAAAAAAAAAAAAAAAAAAAAAAAAAAAAAAACGTTTGCTTCTCTACTAAAAAACTTTAAGGTATTCATATGCCGCATTTAAAGAAAAAGTTTGAAATGCATCCGATTTTTTGAGAAATTACCATTTTTGCCTAAAAATGTCAAGAATTTTTTTAAAAATTTGTTCAGGTCTTAAGTATAAAGAATTGAAGACCGATTTTTTAGTAACAGACCCCCCCCCCCCCGGTAATTTACCGCCCCCCGCCGAAATCCTGGATCCGCCAGTGTATTTAGGTAATCTTGGCATTTTCTAGGGTTTTGAAAGTGGGGGGGGGCGCCCCCCTAGGGAGGGCTTCCGAAAAGTGGGGGGGGGGCAGGCAGGTAAAATATGTAGAAATGTTTAGCGAAAAATTCGCATTTTTAAGGTAATACAAAAAATCACTGTTTTTAAGCTTAAAATTAGCTTACAAATTACACATTAGCTAAAAATTGAGAACATTTTTGAAAATTTGACCTCAAAAACTTAATTTTTTTGACACTTTTGGGCGACCCCCCAAAAAATAGGTGGAGACAAGCAAAAGTAGAGAGGCTCCGAAAAGTGGAGGGGAAACCGAAAAGTGGAGGCCCCACCCCCCCCGCTCGAAAAAATGCCAGGTAATAGCGGTATAAAATGTACCAAAAGGTTAATTCCCTTACAGTTCACATTAGGATAATCTTACACTTCAAGGGGTATAAAAAAGTTTTTGATGAAAAAATATTCTGCTGCATTTTTCGAAAATTTTCTGACGAGGGATTTCGAAGGTGGCGGGGTTTCAGTAAAAATACGGCGTACGATACAACTCTCAATCCCTTACCTCTATGGCGCGGGACCCGGTTTTCGGGAGGTGAGCCCGTGGGAGTATTTTTTTATTTAACAACTTATGTCAACAAAAACAAACTTGGGGAGGGTTTTAGAGCGCGAAGAAATCAAATTTGAGGTCAATTTTACTGTCAAATGAACCGCACGTTATTCGAGCGGTCATCCCACCCGTATCTTCGACACCCTATGAAAAAATTTTATGTAACCCCAGAAACCGGTGACAAACTAAGCCCAGGGGTTTTGGGAACACAGTATCAAATTTGATATCTGCTTTTTTTATGCATCATATACATCCTCTTGCTTTTCGTTCATGCCCTGGCGTTTATATACCGCCGCCTTGTTTCACCTGAAATTTTTGAATTTTGGATTTGGGAGGGGTAGAAACAAATTTGGTGATTGACCCGCGAAATGTGCTGGGGTACCCTTTGACCCGAACCCCCCCCCCCCCCCCCAAATTGGGACCTCCAGAAAATCCGAAATGGCCCCCCCATGGGCCAATTTTTGGCATTTTAGCCCCTCAAATAAAGAATTCTGAAAAACTTTAAACGGGGTTCGTACACATAGAGGTCACGGATTCCGGAAAACTACATTAAAATTTCTATTTTACTAAAAAACGCCAAATTCGAAAACTCTCGCTGGCAAGGCAATTTAGCATAAATACATAATATGGTCGAATATTTTCATCAAAAACCTTTCTACCCGCTAAACTGGAAGGCCGCAGAGGGTCTTGGTTGAAACTTCATTAAAACTTATATTTTTTTAATGAAACCGCCAACCGAAAACCCCCATAGGCAAGTTTTCGCTAAACTTGATCAGAATATTTTTCATCAAAAACCGTTTTACCCCCTAAAGTAAAAGACTACCCAAATGTACTTCCGCTGCCCAGAGGACGGGCTTTTCTATTGAAAAAGGAGGGGGGTGGGGAAGTGAGGAACACCCCCGCCCTCCACCCCGCCAGTGGGAGGAACCATTATCGCAACAAATTTTACAGGAATACAATCAACAAAACTGATTTTAAGAAAAATGCAGATTTTGGATAAAAAACCAGTCTACAAGACAAGTAAAACGCGCAAAAAGTGGACGAAATATTTGAAAACATTGAAACAACATTTTCTAAATTTTCTTCCGCACTTAGTGTCATATGTACTACACGTGGATGCACATGACCCCTCGAGGTTCTGCGCAATCAGTATGGAGAGGTTTGCGAGTGACATATATACAAAAAATCACATTAGATTTCATTCGAAAATCGGCAAAAACAAAATATATAGGGCTCACCGGACGTGCGAGAAGATGGCTGAAAATTGCTGCAAACCTAATCGTCTGAACCTCGGGGTATTTTTTGGGATTTTTTCGGGGGGGGGGGGGCTTCCCGGAGGGGGCCCCCCCCCCGAACCCGGGGGGGGAAAAATTTGCTGGGGGGGGGAATTTTTTGAAAAATGAGCCACGTGTTATTTTTGGCGGCTCATATCGTGAAACACAAAAAGTTCTCAAAAATGCCGGATTTGGCCAAAAATAGCTATTTTTACGGAAAAATCTCCGGCGAGAAACCGAAAAATTTTGAAAATTGGCCTATTTTTTGGCAAAAAATTTGGGCTCAAAAATCCCTGGGAGGATGCAAAAATCCCGGAAGGGGCGATTTCGGGGAGGGGAAGGCATTTTCAGGGGAAGGTCAATTTCGGGGGGAAAAACCCCGCCCCCCACCCTAAAATACCCTGGACCTCTAGATATAAGACTTTTCTTCTGATGTAAGTAGTACCACCTAGACCCAAATTACAGAATCAAATGGAAAGGCTGACTTGTGAAGGAGGCGCAGCTCAGTTAGTTCAGGTGAATTGGAAAAATTTAAGGAAAATGTCGCCCCTGAGCTTCAAGACCACGGAAAAACAGCAGCCAAAAGACACACTGGATGCACTGAATTTTGTGCTGCCACTTGTTTGCATTGTCTGTGTCTACAAAACTTTTCATAACCGAAGAAATGCTGATTTTCGATAAAGGCTGTTTGAAAACGCAACAGCAATACGTTGTGGCCGAAAGATTTAAAAAAAGTGAAGGAAAATTTCTAACAATTACGAAACAAGTCATCAGAAATTGAATTGAATGGCTGAAATTGTAAAGGGGAGGGGGTGCGGCCAGTTCAAGTGAACTGGAAAGATGTGCAGGTAAAATATCTCCAAAATCTTCACAAAGACGAAAGAACAGCAACAGGTTAGGGTATTTTTTTACAGGGGGCGGGCGGGTGAATTGGAAGATTTTTTCGTAAAAATGATTTTTTTACGCTTCGCCGGAGATTTTTTCGTAAAAATGACTATTTTTACCGTAAATCCTGGCATTTTTGAGAACTTTTTTGTGTTTCACAATTCGCAAAATATGCCAAAACATACCATTTTTCAAAACATACCAAAATCACCCGTTAACAAAAAATTAGTGGCGGATCGGATCCCAGAGAGCAGCTAGCAACTTTTTCTCATCAGTTTTCGATAGAGCGCAGTACATAACGTATTAAGAACTCCAAACCTCTAGCCTAGTGCTCCAACTAAGGCAACTGACCCCACCGAAGTTTTGGTGGGAACTGATGGCCCCCGACAGCGTCCAGTATGAAATCTGGTGGCTCAAAAGTGTAGTTTTAAAGGCTAAAACGTTGTTTTTTGGTGTTTGTGAGTGATTATAACCTATTTCCAGGCATTTTGGCAGAGAAAATCAGAACTTCGTATGTTGGTGGGGTATGACTCACGGTCACGTGACGACCCCTGCCGGACCCTCCAGGTACCAACTGGACCGTCCGAAGTGGCTATAAACGTGTCCTAGGGCGTTTTCGAGGGCGCTGAATTCAAATCTGGCATTAGTTTTTAGGTAACTATGGGCTGGTACTCTCTGGACTTCTGGGATCAGATCGTTTGCCGTCGGACGGTCCAGGCCCGGCTGGTTACCAGGTTGGACTCCCAGAAGTGTCAGGCAACCTCAAAAACAACGTATATAAGGGTTTTCGAGGTCGCTGAGCTCGATTTTGACGTTAGTTTTGCTCTAGCTGCTGTTCTGACTTCAGTTTAACGAAACATAAAAATGATTTTTTATTTGTTAAAATTTTAACAAAAAAATCACCCACCCCATGACGGCTCAGATGTCACTGGGAACTTCTATATATGTATCGATAGCCGATAGTCAGGACATGTCACATGCACAATATGGGTAGCCTAGGGTTTTCCCTTAGTAAATTGCAGCCGAAATTCGAACTTCGGTCATGAACGTTTTTGAGGTCACTTTTGGGTACCCTCACTTAAAGGTCTGCCCTGAACGCATGGAGAGGGCCTAGGGGCTCAAACTCACAGGCAGGGGCGTATCCAGGATTTTGAAAAGGAGGGGTTTTAACTAAAATTTACTTTCAAAAAAAGGAGGGGGTTTTGACAAAAATTTGCACTTTTTGTAATGGAGTATTGATAAAAGTTAACCCAAAAGGAGGGGGTTTCAACCCCCAAAACCCTCCCCCTGGATACGCCCATGCTCACAGGCTGTAATGTCGAGATGTGTGGCTATCACCATGCAAAAAATTGGGTCTCTGCGACTTTCCTGTGAGTCAGGGCGGGGTGATTTTTTTGTTAAAATTTCGGGTGATTTTTTTGTTAAGCTTGCTATATATATATATATATATTAGGGTTGGTTTTTTTCCGGAAAAAAAGTCGAGCGGAAAAAAAGTACTTTTTTCCGGTTTTTTTCCGACTTTTTTTCCGCTGCCCTAATCATGTCGGAGCGTCTCAAACTTTGTTTCTATAACATTTGTAGCCTGTCTTAACGAATAATTCAGCATGTAAACGCCATTTGACCACTTTTATAAGCTTTTCGACGTATCCAAACTAAGCAATTGTGAAAAATTTTGTCCAAACGAAGTTTCAACAGACTGTGGGCGCAAATGCCAGTTACCTTAGTTTCTGGGAGCAGTGAGGAGAATTTCAAATAATTATTCCGTGTGCATATTTTTTATTTTTTCACAACTTTGGATTATGATGTATATAAATATTATAAAGCTCGTTTGTTACAGCTTCCATTTAAAAAAGATGTGCCACCAGGCATGTTTTGTCCTTGCGGGCAAAAGCAAGCAGGTTTCAGTGTTGTAGCAACAAAGAACAGTGGTCTGTTGTAATTAAGAGCATAGCTGTTAGCTGAAATGTTTAAATTGACCAGTTAAATTCTAAAATAGTTAGTTTCTAGTTGAACTGACAATAATACTTCAAAAAACTGAGCACTTTATAAAAATTAAGAAAACTTCAAAATTAAGTTCCGGCCCCAAAATAAGAGCAAACTCAAAGCAAAGCTAATAATTTGGAAAACACTAATAAAATTTAAGAAAAATCACTAAAATTTTTCATTTGAACACTTCTAAAAGTTCCCAGAATGATTAAACTTGTCCGACTTTTTTCCGTTTTTTCCGACCCTCCGGAAAAAAAAGGAAAAAAAACGGAAAAAACCCTTTTTTTCCGGGACTTTTTTTCCGATGCCCAACCCTAATATATTATGTAGGGGCGCGATAGCGCCCCTACATAATATGGGTAAAAAGGCGTCTGCGCGGCCCCCTGGAGACCGTGTTGGCCTGGTGCCAGCTAATTAGAGGTCCGGGTCCGGGAGTGGTAAAAAGGTTACCATCGTAAACAACTCGAGTAGTACTACAAGTACCACCATACTTTTGGTTCGAATTCGAAACTTCGAATTTTTGCACTAGGCGATAGTTACGGTGCGTTTGTGTTTTTTTTCTCGGTGAATAACGCTTATTGGAAATGCATTTTACGGCGAAGTGTTGGAACGATGTGGGCATTTTGGCACCATACTACTATTATATGTTGGTAGACAGGATCCCCCCATGCTACCTTTTTGGTCATTTTGTGACCTGGCCAATTTTGGCTCTGTGCCAAGGTCCCAAAGTCGGACTTTCACTATTTTTCACCAATTTTGGTCACACTTTTCTAGAACTGGGTAGAAGCTGCGGAGAGGTCCCAAAATATCTTTTTTTTGAAAATTACCAGCAGGGTTGCATAAAGTAACGAGGGGGATTTTTTAATTTTGCTCCCTAGCTTTCAGCAGATGGGCCCAAACTTTGAATTTTTTTGGCCTGTTTGGGCGAAAAGTTTCTAAGTCCCACTTTCACTGGAAATAGTAAAAAAGTCGCCAAAAACGGCGTTTTTCGGCCTTTTGGTGGTTCCCATATATAGTAAATCAGGTCGCTGAAAACGATGAGCATACTGCCGATACCGCCCGAAGTGACCAGTGGTCAGCATGGCTCCTGTGGTTCCTCGCCCAGGGTCAAAGTTGGGAAAACTCACTCTAAACAGCGTTTTTCGGCGTTTTGGTCGTGGGCATATATAGTAAATCGACTACGCTCGTTTCAATGGGCATATCGCCGAAACCGACGGAAGTGACCACTGGTCACTACAGCCTATGGTGCTATTGACCACTGGTCAGACGGCCTAAAGCTGCGTTTTTCGGCGTTTTGGTTGGGGGCATTTATAGTAAATCGACTACGCTGTTTTAAGGGGTTTGACCACTGGTCAAGCAAGACCACTGGTAACTTCTTTCGGTTTCGGCAATATATGCTCATTGGAACGAGCGTAGTCAAATGCCCTCAACCAAAACGCCGAAAAACGCTGTTTTAGGCCGTTCGACCAGTAGTCAATAGGCCACATAGGCTGTAGTGACCAGCTGGCTTATCCCTTGGTAATTTTTTATGGGGGGCTTCATGGGGGGGCCACCGATGGGGGGGGCTCACCCAAAATGGGGGGGGGGCATGTTTTAGAAATTTTTTTCGAATTTTTGTGGGTTTTTTGCGTACTAACTGCTAAAAATCGCTAAAAAATGACGAATTTTAGGTGTTTTTTAAGCTAAAATAGCGAAAATTTACTCAAAAATCCGGCGAAGCCGGAAAATTTTTTGAAAATTTAGGGTAAAAATGGTAAAATTTGGCAATTTTTGGGGTTATATGGGGGGGAGGTCGGGATTTATGGGGTGCTTTTCATGGGGGGCGGGGCTCCTCGAATGGGGTGGGGAGGTCGCCGAATGGGGGCGACCCCCCACCCCCCACCAGGGATAAGCCAGACCAGTGGTCACTTCCGTCGGTTTCGGCGATATGCCCATTGAAACGAGCGTAGTCGATTTACTATATATGCCACCGACCAAAATGCCGAAAAACGCAGTTTTAGGCCGTTTGACCAGTGGTCAATAGACCCCACAGGCTGTAGTGACCAGTGGTCACTTCCGTCGGTGTCGGCGATATGCCCATTGAAACGAGCGTAGTCGATATAATATAAATGCCCCCAACCAAAACGCCGAAAAACGCAGTTTTAGGCTGTTTGACCAGTGGTCAATAGACCCCACAGGCTGTAGTGACCAGTGGTCACTTCCGTCGGTGTCGGCGATAAGCCCATTGAAACGAGCGCTGGCTTATCCCTAGTGGGGGGGTGGGGGGCCGCCCCCCTTCGGCGACCTCCCCCCCATTCGAGGAGCCTCCCCCATGAAAAGCCCCCATAAATCCCGACCTCCCCCATAACCCCAAAAATTCCCAAATTTTACCATTTTTACCTTAAATTTTCAAAAAATTTCCGGCTTCGCCGGATTTTGACTAAATTTTCGCTATTTTAGCGTAAAAAACACATAGAATAAGTCATTTTTAGCGATTTTTAGCAGTTTGTACACAAAAAACCCACAAAAATTCGAAAAAATGTTCTAAAAATATGCCCCCCCCCCCATTTTGGGTGAGCCCCCCCCCCCATCGATGGGGGGGGGCCCCCCCCATGAAGCCCCCCCCCCCCATAAAAAATTGCCAAGGGATAAGCCAGGAGCGTAGCCGATTTACTATAAATGCCCCCAACCAAAACGCCGAAAAACGCAGCTTTAGGCCGTTTGACCAGTGGTCAATAGACCCCACAGGCTGTAGTGACCAGTGGTCACTTCCGTCGGTGTCGGCGATATGCCCGTTGAAACGAGCGTAGTCGATATACTATAAATGCCCCCAACCAAAACGCCGAAAAACGCAGTTTTAGGCCGTTTGACCGGTGGTCAATAGACCCCACAGGCTGTAGTGACCAGTGGTCACTTCCGTCGGTGTCGGCGATATGCCCATTGAAACGAGCGTACTCGATATACTATAAATGCCCCCAACTAAAACGCCGAAAAACGCAGTTTTAGGCCGTTTGACCAGTGGTCAATAGCCCCCACAGGCTGTAGTGACCAGTGGTCACTGCCGTCGGTGTCGGCGATAAGCCCATTGAAACGAGCGTAGTCGATTTACTATAAATGCCCCCAACCAAAACGCCGAAAAACGCAGCTTTAGGCCGTCTGACCAGTGGTCAATAGCACCATAGGCTGTAGTGACCAGTGGTCACTTCCGTCGGTTTCGGCGATATGCCCATTGAAACGAGCGTGAATGATTTACTATATATGCCCACGACCAAAACGCCGAAAAACGCTGTTTTGAGTGAGTTTTTCCCAACTTCCTGACCCTGGGCGAGGAACAAGAGCCATGCTGACCAGTGGTCACTTCGGGCGGTATCGGCAGTATGCTCATCGTTTTCAGCGACCCAGATTTACTATATATGGAACCACCAAAAGGGCGAAAAACGCCGTTTTTGGCGACTTTTTTTACTATTTCCAGTGAAAATGGGACTTAGAAACTTTTCGCCCAAACAGGCCAAAAAAAGTTTCAAAGTTTGGGCCCATCTGCTTAAAGCTAGGGAGCAAAATTAAAAAATCCCCCTCGTTACTTTTTTATGCAACCCTGCTGGTAATTTTCAAAAGGAGATACTATGACCTCTCCAGCTTCTACCCAGTTCTAGAAAAGTGTGACCAAAATTTGCGGAAAATAGCGAAAGTCCGACTTTGGGACCTTGGCACAGAGCCAAAATTGGCCAGGTGCCAAAATGACCAAAGAGGTAGAATGGGGGACTCCTGTCTACCAACATATAATAGTAGTATGGTGCCAAAATGCTCACGTAGTTCCAACACTTCGCCGTGAAATGCATTTCCAATAAGCGTTATTCACCGAGAAAAAAAAACACAAACGCACCGTAACTATCGCCTAGTGCAAAAATTCGAAGTTTCGAATTCGAACCAAAAGTATGGTGGTACTTGTAGTACTACTCGAGTTGTTTACGATGGTAACCTTTTTACCACTCCCGGACCCGGACCTCTAATTAGCTGGCACCTGGGCCAACACGGTCTCCAGGGGGCCGCGCAGACGCCTTTTTACCCATATGATGTAGGGGCGCTTTCGCGCCCCTGCATAATGGATTAGGTTGGGCATCGGTGAAAAGTCCCGGAAAAAAAGGGTTTTTTCCGTTTTTTTTTCCTTTTTTTTTCCGGCGGTCCGGAAAAACGGAAAAAGTCGGACAAGTTTAATCATTCTGGGAACTTTTAGAAGTGTTCAAATGAAAAATTTTAGTGATTTTTCTTAAATTTTATTAGTGTTTTCCAAATTATTAGCTTTGCTTTGAGTTTGCTCTTATTTTGAAGCCCGAACTTAATTTGAAGTTTTTCTAATTTTTATAAAGTGCTCAGTTTTTTGAAGTATTATTGTCAGTTCAACTAGAAACTCATTATTTTTGAAATTAACTGGTCAATTTAAACATTTCAGCCAACAGATATATATGCTTTTAATTACAACAGACCACTGTTCTTCGTTGTTTGTTCTTCTACAACACTGAAGCCCTGCTTGCTTTTGCCCGCACAGATAAAACATGCCTGGGGCACATCTTTTGTAAATTGAAACTATAGCAAGAGATTTACGACATCTAAAATCCAAAGTTATGAAAGAATAAAAAATTATGCATATGGAAAAATTATATGAAAGTTCTCACTGCTCCCAGAAACTAAGGTAACTTGGATTTGTGCCCAGTCTGTTGAAACTTCGTTTTGACAAAAGTTTTCACAATTGCTCAGTTTGGATACGTCGAAAAGCTTATAAAAGTGTTCAAATGGCGTTTACATGCCGAAATATTCGTTAAGACAGGCTACAAATGTTATAGAAACAAATTCTGGGACGCTCTGATATGATTAGGACAGCGGAAAAAAGTCGGAAAAAAACCGGAAAAAAAGTACTTTTTTCCGCTCGACTTTTTTCCGGAAAAAAACCAACCCTAATATATATATATATATATAGCAAGCTTTACAAAAAAGTCACCCGAAATTTTAACAAAAAAATCACCCCGTCCTGACTCACAGGAAAGTCGCAGAGAATTTTTGGCGTAGTGATAGCCGCACATCTCGACATTACAACCTGTGAGCATGGGCGTATCCAGGAGGGTTTTAGGGGGTTGAAACCCCCTCCTTTTGGGTTAACTTTTATCAATACTCCAGTACAAAAAGTGCAAATTTTTGTCAAAACCCCCTCCTTTTCAGTAAATTTTAGTTAAAACCCCCTCCTTTTCAAAATCCTGGATACGCCCCTGCCTGTGAGTTTGAGCCCCTAGGCCCTCTCCATGCGTTCAGGGCAGACCTTTAAGTGAGGGTACCCAAAAGTGACCTCAAAAACGTTCATGACCGAAGTTCGAATTTCGGCTGCAATTTACTAAGGGAAAACCCTAGGCTACCCATATTGTGCATGTGACATGTCCTGACTATCGGCTATCGATACATATATAGAAGTTCCCAGTGACCTCTGAGCCGTCCTGGGGTGGGTGATTTTTTTGTTAAAATTTTAACAAATAAAAAATCATTTTTATGTTTCGTTAAACTGAAGTCAGAACAGCAGCTAGAGCAAAACTAACGTCAAAATCGAGCTCAGCGACCTCGAAAACCCTTATATACGTTGTTTTTGAGGTTGCCTGACACTTCTGGGAGTCCAACCTGGTAACCAGCCGGGCCTGGACCGTCCGACGGTAAACGTGATCCCAGAAGTCAGTATTAGCCCATAGTTACCTAAAAACTAATGCCAGATTTGAATTCAGCGCCCTCGAAAACGCCCTAGGACACGTTTATAGCCACTTCGGACGGTCCAGTTGGTACCTGGAGGGTCCGGCAGGGGTCGTCACGTGACCGTGAGTCATACCCCAGCAACATACAAAGTTCTGAGTTTCTCTGCCAAAATGCCTGGAAATAGGTTATAATCACTCACAAACACGAAAAAACAGCGTTTTAGCCTTTAAAACGGCACTTTAGAGCCACCAGACTTCATACTGGACGCTGTCGGGGGCCATCAGTGACCACTAAGACTTCGGCGGGGTCAGTTGCCTTAGTTGGAGCACTAGGCTAGCGGTTTGGAGTTCTAAATACGTTATTTAGTGCGCTCTATCCAAAACTGATGAGAAAAAGTTGCTAGCTGCTCTCTGGGATCCGATCCGCCACTGATTTTTTTTTGTTAACGGGTGATTTTGGTATGTTTTGAAAAAATGGTATGTTTTGGCATATTTTGCATGGTGAAACACAAAAAGTTCTCAAAAATGCCAGGATTTACGGTAAAAATAGTCATTTTTACGAAAAAATCTCCGGCGAAGCGTAAAAAAATCATTTTTACGAAAAAATCTTCCAATTCACCCGCCCGCCCCCTGTAAAAATACCCTAACTGCTGCTGTT
The DNA here is from genome assembly GCA_030248195.1 of Trissonchulus latispiculum. Classification (NCBI taxonomy): domain Eukaryota; kingdom Metazoa; phylum Nematoda; class Enoplea; order Enoplida; family Ironidae; genus Trissonchulus; species Trissonchulus latispiculum. The sequence continues at coordinate 6,189 of JASAND010020031.1, read as the reverse complement.
CTTTCGTCTTTGTGAAGATTTTGGAGATATTTTACCTCACATCTTTCCAGTTCACTTGAACTGGCCGCACCCCCTCCCCTTTACAATTTCAGCCATTCAATTCAATTTCTGATGACTTGTTTCGTAATTGTTAGAAATTTTCCTTCACTTTTTTTAAATCTTTCGGCCACAACGTATTGCTGTTGCGTTTTCAAACAGTTTTTATCGAAAATCAGCATTTCTTCGGTTATGAAAAGTTTTGTAGACACAGACAATGCAAACAAGTGGCAGCACAAAATTCAGTGCATCCAGTGTGTCTTTTGGCTGCTGTTTTTCCGTGTTTTTGAAGCTTTTAAGGATATTTTCCTTAAATTTTTCCAATTCACCTGAACTAACTGAGCTGCGCCTCCTTCACAAGTCAGCCTTTCCATTTGATTCTGTAATTTGGGTCTAGGTGGGAGTACTTACATCAGAAGAAAGCCCATTTAGAGGTCCAGGGTTTTTTTTACTGGGGGGGGGGGGGGGGGCGGGGGCCCCTCCCCGAAATTGACCTCCCCCCGAAAATGCCTTCCCCCGAAATCGCCCCCTCCCGGATTTTTGCTCCCCCCCGGGATTTTTTGGAGGCCCAAATTTTTGCCAAAAATTGGCCAATTTCCAAAAATTTTCCGGCTTCGCCGGAGATTTTTTCGTAAAAATAGCTATTTTTAGCTTAAATCCTGGCATTTTTGAGAACTTTTTGCGTTTCACCATGCGAGTCGCCAAAAAATACCATTTTTTGGCTCATTTTTGCAAAAAAATCTTCCCCCCCCCCCAAATTTCATCCCCCCCCCCCGGCCCCGGGGGGGGGCCCCCCCCCGGTAAGCCCCCCCCCCCCCCGAAAAAAATCCCTAAAAAATACCCTGAGGTCTACAGACGATTAGGTTTGCAGTAATTTTCAGCCATCTTCTCGCACGTCCGGTGGGCCCTATATACTGTTTTTGCCGATTTTCGAATGAAATCGGTCACATTTTGTATATATGTCACTCGCAAACCTCTCCATACTGATTGCGCAAAACCTGGAGGGGGTCACAGTCATTTTTAGTACATACAATACGAACTGCGACAGAAAATTTAGAAATGTTGCTTCACGTTTTCAAATATTTCGTCCACTTTTGCGTTTACGCTTGTAGACTGGTTTTTTATCCAAAATCTGCATTTTTCTTAAAATAAGCTTTGTGGACAGACTCTGTAGCACTTGTTCCGACAGGGGGTTCCCCCCACTAGTGGGGTGAGGGCGGGTGTCCCCCACTTCCCCACCCCCTCCTTTTTCTCTAGAAAAAGCCCGTCCTTCAGTAGTGGGCACATTTGGGTAGTCTTTTACTTTAGGGGGTAAAACGGTTTTTGATGAAAAATATTCGACCAAGTTTAGCGAAAACTTGCCTATGGGGGTTTTCGGGGTTGGCGGTTTCATTAAAAAATAGAAGTTTTAATGTAGCTCTCAATCCAAGACCTCTATGGCCTTCCAGTTTAGCGGGTAGAAAGGTTTTTGATGAAAATATTCGACCATATTATGTATTTAGCGTAAATTTGCCTACGAGAGTTTTCGACCGTGGCGTTTTTAGTAAAAATAGAAATTTTAATGTAGCTCTCAATCCGTGACCTCTATGTGGCCGAACCCTGTTTAAAGTTTTTCAGAATTCTTTATTTGAGGGGCTAAAATACAAAAAAATTGCATTTTTAGGCCATTTTTGGATTTTCTGAGGTCCCAATTTGGGGGGGGGGGGGGGGTTCGGGTCGGGGGGTACCCCCAGCACATTTCGCGGGTCGACCACCAAATTTCCAGAGCTTACCCCTCCCCAACCAAAATTCCAAAATTTCCGGTGAAACTATGGGTGTATATATAAACGCCAGGGTACGAACGAAAAGCAAGAGGATTGGCATGATGCTAAAGCAGATATCAAATTTGGATACTGTGTTCCCAAAACCCCCTGGGCTTGGTTTTCATCAAATTCTGGGGTTACATAAAATTTTTTCACACGGGGTCGAAGCCACGGGTGTGAGGATCGCTAGAATAAAGTGGTTGGTCGGACAGTAAAATTGACCTCAAATTTGAATTCTATGCCCTTAAAACCCTCTGTAAGTCGTTTTTGTTGACATATGCCTTCAAATAAAAAATAGTCCCACGGGCTCACCTCCCGAAAACCGGGTTCGGCGCTATAGAGGTGGCGGATTGAGAGCTGCATCAAAATTTGTATTTTTACTGAAACCGCCACCTTCGAAAACCCTCGTCGGAAAATTTTCGCTAAATTCGGTAGAATATTTTTCATCAAAAACCTTTTTATATACCCCCTGAAGTGTAAGATTACCCAAATGTGAACTGTAAGTGAACTAACCTTTTAGTAAGGATATACCGCTATTACCTGGCATTTTTAGTGGGGGGTGGGGGTGGGGCCCCCACTTTTCGGTTTCCCCCTCCACTTTTCGGAGCCTCCCCACTTTTCGCAAGCCCCCACCCACTTTTTTGGGGGTCGCCCAAAAGTGTCAAAAAATTAAGTTTTTGAGGTCAAATTTTCAAAAATGTTCTCAATTTTTAGCTAATGTGTGGACTTATAAGCTAATTTTAAGCTTAAAAACAGCGATTTTTTGCGTTTTTACCTTAAAAATGCGAATTTTTCGCTAAACATTTCGGTATATTTTACCTTTGGCTCGCCCCCCCCCCACTTTTCGGAAGCCCCCCTCCCTAGGGGGGGGGCGAGCCCCCCCCCACTTTCAAAACCCTAGAAAATGCCAGATTACCAAAATACACAGGCGGATCCAGGATTTCGTGACGGGGGGCGGTAAAATTTTTTTCAGGGGGGGTCTGGGGGCGGAGCCCCCCAGAAGTTGAGGAAATTTTTTGTTTTTGCAATAAAATCGGTCTTCGGATCTTTAATTCTTTTTATACTTAAGACCTGAACAAATTTTTAAAAATTCTTGACATTTTTAGGCAAAAATGGTAATTTTCTCCGAAAAATCGGATGCATTTCAAGCTTTTTCTTTACAAATGCAATAAATATGCGGTTACAAAGTAGAAAATTAGCGCCGAAGGCGCGAAATTTTTTGGTTATATATTTGCCCTTTTTCGTCTTTCTCTCCTTAATTTTTCCTACCTTCGAATCGCGACGGGGGCGGCCGCCCCCCCCCCCCCCCCCTGGATCCGCCCCTGCCTAAATATATTTCTATGTAACTTCTCAACTGAAGAAACCAGCAAATAAAATTATGTTGAAATTAAATTAGTTTATAGATACACAATGTCGTATATATTATATGAAACTATTACAAAAAATATGTCTGTAATATTTATAACCATGTTTATGTTATTAATATTGTTAATGTCACTAAGCACTACGTACTGTCATTGTTTTAGAAATTTCGGTTACGGTCACGTCACTGTTGTTCTATAAAGGTCATAATGTTACTTCGGTCACTATCATCATTTGTAACAATTTTATTAACTGCATATACACTCTGTGTGACCCTGGGCGATTGGTGAACTTTAAACTGTTCTTGAATCAAGAGCAGTTTAATAGTCCATCAAGACGCCTGGGGACACGCCGATTCACATGTAACATGTTATACAACTTATTATACTCCCTTTTGTACGCAATTAGACCCACTAAATCTTATTCTTAACATCCTAACCCACTTTAATCCTTCTTTTCAATTCACCTTTCTTATACCCTAAAGGGCCATAATTGCGTATAAAAGGGAGGTTCTTATTGGGTACTTGGGTCTGTGGTGAAATAAAGTTATTTTATTAACGTCGTCGTAGTGTCTTCGATTCGAACTAATCTTCTAATTCAGACCCATACAATTCTCACTAATTCGAACTCAAACGAATTCAGACTAATTCTAATTCAAACTGATTCAGACTAATTATAATTCAGACGAACACAATTCAGACTAATTTATATTCAAGTCATTCACAATAAGCCCAGCCCAATTATGACTAATTCATATTCAAACTAATTCAAACTCAGGCTAATCTAATTCGTACTAATTCTACACCACATACGATCTTAATTCTTAGTGAATCGACCATTCGTTAACTGTTACATTTTTGGAGGTTCCACCGAGATCATTTCAGCGCATCTTCGAAATTCTGCGGTTCCTTGGCCATTACTAGGCGACCATAGTGCGGCAGGAGGCCGGAAATGAAGAATTCAAGGCAGAGTTGTTCTTGGTGTCCGGCATCAAATGCTGGATAAGCGCCCTTGACGAGTTTCTTGATATTTGCGCCGAAATCAGAAACTCTTTCATGTACTTGTTGCGTGCGCCGATGTAATTGGGCGCTCTTAAACCGAGCCATTTCGGCTGGTTCTAAGGCGCTTTTTAACGCCTTAATTAAACTGCTGTAGTTCGCTTTTGTAGCTGCGTCAAGAGCAGCGTAAGTGTCTCTTGCCTGTCCCTCTAAGCAGACAGGCAACATCCTCGCCTTTCCAGATACAAACCGACCATACATCTTACAAACCGATGCCAGTGGATTTGGCCTAGGTGCAGTACTCTCGCAACTTGACACTCTAAATAAAGAACACCCAGTAGCCTACGCCAGTCGCACTCTTACAAAGGCAGAGAAAAACTACCCTGTTATAGAACTAGAAACTTTGGCTATAGTGTTTGGTGTGAAATACTTTCGCCATCTCATCTATGGACAAAAGATTACAATTATCACCGACCACAGCCCTTTACGATGGCTTATGACAGTAAAATCTCCCAGCGGGCGACTAATGCGATGGATACTTCAACTGCAAGAGTACAATCTGGATATACAATATAAACCAGGGAAGAAACACAGCAATGCCGACGCCATGTCCCGCCTCCCTTTTCATTTCCCGAACGTAAATGATACAGCAGACAAGGTTTTGGCCATAACACTCAATGACATCTCTTCGCTGCCTACAATGCAACGAGAACAACCAGATATTAAAAATTTTCTTGACTACCTACAAACTGGTTCCCTACCAGAAGATCTCAAAGAAGCAACTCACACAGTCATCAAAGCAGCTCGCTACTTCATTGAAAATGGACTTCTTTATCACGAATATCCGCATGCCAACAAAACCAGGCAGACTCTTTATTCAAATAGTTATTCCGAAACTTCTTACATATGAAGTTTTTAAAGCATGCCATGAAGATGTCACAGCTGGACATCTGGGCTTTGAAAAAACTTACCTCAAAATCTTAAGCCGATATTGGTGGGATAGTATCCGAAAGGATGTCAAGGAATGGTGCAGAACACGTGTGAAGCCTGCATTCGTAAGAAAAACCCTCCCAAAGCGATAAGAGCACCACTGGTCTCGATTCCAGTAGAAGGTCCATGGGACCGTATAGCCGTTGATGTTCTTGGCCCACTTCCACAGACAGAAGAAGGTTATAAATATATCATAGTGTTCACGGAATACCTCACCAAATGGGTGGAAGCTTTTCCACTGATTGACACCAAGTCTGAAACAATAGCTAAAGTCTTTGTTGAACAAATTGTCTGCCGTTATTCCTGTCCAAAAGAACTGCTCTCAGATCGCGGAACTAACTTCCTAAGCACACTAATGGCAGAAACATGCAACCTATTAGGAGTTACGAAGATCAATACTACAGCTTACCATCCACAGACAGACGGACAATGCGAACGATTCAATGGGACACTTATGCAGATGTTAAGTAAATACGTGTCTCATACACAGAAAGACTGGTCCAGTTTTATTAACTTCTGCCTTTTTGCATACCGGACGTCGGTACATTCTTCCACCCCTGGATACTCCATTCTTCCTTAACTTTGGCCGCGAGGCACGGCTACCCCTCGACACAGTATTACAGAAAACTCGTGGAAGTTATTGCGAAATCGAAGACTATAGAGCTGATCTTGTCAGCAACCTACAGGAAGCATGGAGCCAGGCTAAAGAAAATATCCAACTTGCACAAATAAAACAAAAGCACTACTACGACCGCAAAACAACAGACGTAGGATTTTTCGAAAATCAGTTAGTCATGCTGTATGTCCCGGCCCTAACCAAAGGGAAAACTGCAAAACTTAACAGACCCTGGCATGGTCCCTTCCGTATCACCAGACTATCACTCCCAACAGCGGACATACAGGATTGTAGCAATCCCACAAAGCCTAACCAAAAAGTGCACATCAATCGCCTGAAGCCGATAACTACCAGTTATTACATTCCCCTTCAACATGCAATCCTT
>JASAND010020028.1:0-40828 GCA_030248195.1 Trissonchulus latispiculum | reverse complement strand
TGTAAAATTGAGAGGAATATCGCACAACAGTATCAAGGCGTAAAATGAGGGAAACATAATCTAGTACAAACACAAGGGTTCTACTAAAACACACAAGAACATATGACTTTATGAGAATGTGGCCGCACATTGTTAATTAGGAAAACCATATGATTTCACTATTTGCAGAAGTACATTCTATTTAGGAAACTGTCGTGCTAAGAATTGCGGATTTGCTATTAAAATACCGAGAAAAGCAATTTGTTATTTCTTCTTGCTAAATGCTAAGTGCCATGCCTCGATGCGAAAAAATTTTCTAAGCTTAAAGCGCTTCTAAGCAAACACCTAACACATATCAGACTCAAAGGCTACCACTCCAAACCTTTCGCCATGTAAAGGGCTGCGCCAACTAAACCTGTAAGAAATGGAGCTTTGAAACAGACTAATAGGATCGTCTAACTTTTCAGAGACACTACTAAACATCCACCAATAAGATTACATTGAAGACTTGAAGAAAATCACTGAAGAATTGTAGTTTTTATTAGACAAACCTGCTTTTTTTCCTGGAACAACTTGTATTCATATAAATGAGGGGAGGGGAGCGGCCGCTCCTAATATATTTCATCTCAGAGCGGGTTGTTTCAAAAATTATCACCACGTGCCGTCGAAAAACGCATTTTGAAAATTAAAAAATTCACCTCAGGCACCATGATCATTGACGCCAATACATGCTCAGGGTGGAACCGTTCCGAGAATCTCCGGTAGTTTCATTTTAAAATCATCGAGCGGTGATGTTAGCTTTATTACCGGTAGACCTAAAATTGTGCTCTTGTGTAAAGGTTTTGGTCTGCCTTAGCAAATAGTACATCTCGTCATACACTAGTTAGGTGTTGAAGATTCGATGCCTGGGGAATGTTGAGTTTAACCCTTAGTTATTTCACGCTCCACGCTTTCTGAATTGACAGCCACCGTGTATTTTTATTCCTGCTGGAGCAGGAATGTATAAAATGAAAGTTAGTATGTTTAATGTGTTATGATTCATTTCTCTATTCAGAAGGCCTATCTTCAACACAGAGCTAGCTTAGGGATTTCTTTAGTATTCAGATTATGCAAATTAGGTTTCGAAACTACATAAGCAGCAGAGCTGGCTACGTTCACGCAGTTTTCGACTGTCAGCAACCTAAATGGTTGCCCATTTGTGAGCACCAATGAGCTTCGAATCGAACCTACACAAATGTGCATTAGGTAACGGGGTACTAGCTTGCGCTGGACGACAAGGCAAGCATAGGCCCCTCCTCATTGATCTTTAACATGACCTCGAGAAGTTATTCGACATAAAAATATTTACTGATGAAATAAACGTTTCGTTTCCCTTCGCATTTGGGAATGTTCTTAATCTGTACTAATAACGAAATGATACAATTTATTATGCAACGTGTTTCCTGAGGTAAACGAAGACTGATGAAAAATGACACAAGTTTAATGGAGTTTTTCAGACTGTAACATAAATACAAACAACTAAAGAGAAGGCGGAGATTTTGTAAAGTAAAGCTGGAGCTTCAACAGCTTAGCAGAGCTTGTCAATGACAATTTTTGCAATTGAATAATATTAGGTCTACAGAGGTATATTGCCTCAGTTTGGGGTCTACTTGTTATGGTTAGTTTGGGAGTCGTAGTTTTGCATATTCGTATGCAAAAATTATATGTTCTGATGCCTATCGTCTGACTTTATGCCGATATATTTGATCGTTTTGAATTAATGTGTAAATTTTCCAATAAACTCCGTAACTTCTTAGATTTAGCTTTTTTTATTTTTGTAGTTGTCTAGAGTAGTTTGCGGGTGGGAATTGAATATTCACAGACTCAACGGATGCTGCAAACCTTCTGTTATTATAATTTTATTTTAATCGTTTGTCTTTGTTTTCAAATCGCTTTATCCATATCTCTACATCAGTTTGCGTTATCAGCGAGTCGAGTAGGATAAACCTGTCAACCAGTGGAGTGGGAGTCCACAAGTTTCCTACTAGTCTAACTTGTTGTCGATTGTGTCACGGTATCTCCGGTAAAAACTGCCAACAATGTCCCGTAGAAGTTCCAAGAAATGACCTGTATTTATAATCAATCACAGTTTATTGCACGCAATGTGGCTGTAGATGCCTTTTACTTTGGCTATACAATATACGCAATTCTACAAAAAATTACCCACATTTGTTAGAGAGGGTATTTTGAAAGAGTCAGTTTTCGACCCTAAAGTATTTGATTTCTTTAATTAAGCAGAACTTTGAACATATAAATAAAAGTTTTCGGAACAACGTTATTCTGTTTGACCAGCTTATTCGATTCTTTTGCGGTAGTTTTCACCAAACTCTAAATCTAGAAATGCTAGGTTTGCCATCCAAGCAACTTCCGAAACTAATTAGTTTTAGAGATCTTAGCAGTGGCTTTGACGTTATGCAAGAAGACGAGCGAAGCTGTGTTTCTAAGCACTAATACCACTTTGTTTCTGTAATTGTTTTGACCGAAGAAGCTCAGAGCAAGCCCAAGTTGACATTAAAATAGGTATTGCTATGAATAAAAGCTGGAAACTTTTCTAGTTTATCTTCCCGTGCTAGAGATATCGTCTTAACCACTACTAATGTGATTTATTATGACATTTCTTGAAAGATTCCGATGCCAGTCTCCTTCTTTGCTTTTCTGTTTCATTTGACTCTGCAGAACACAATGACTGTGCTTGCAATTTGGTTGCAGTTATTTCAATGAGCGATTAAGGTGAGTTTGGAGTCGACGCGTGCCGAGGTGCGTCTACAAACGTCAACACCCTGTACGCTGCCCTGTACAACGTGGCTTAGGACAGCTGTAAGAAAGTAGGCTTGTAGACACCGAAAATAAATTCTGCTGAGAAGCACGAGAACAATAAAACGAGATTTTGCTACTGTCATTTTTTATTTGGACGACGCTCCTAAGCATTCAGGTGTCCGATGCACCGAGAGAAGGTTAGCAGCCGACAAAGAACATCAAAGTCGACTTCATTTTGCAAACCTTTTCTTCTTGTGAGCCAACCAACCTAAATGAGCGGGATTTGTTATTGCAAAGAAATAAACCATGCTATTTAAAGTAGCGTCATGTGCTTTACATTCACCATTTCAGTGTTTTGCTAGATATCTGCACCTGAACAATAATCGCTAATTGAGATATTCGGTATGGCTGAACTGCTGTAAATGCAGATTAGTTCAATTGTATCCGAACAGGTTCGCCCTTATCTACCCCTACTTTAATACGTTTATATGAGCTATGCTTTGATGTCAAGTTAGCTTCTTTAGCTCTGACAAGTACGAATTAGAAATTAGAAATCGTGTGTCTTTTAACTTCTAAGTAAAAACATATTTGGCAAACTTCTCATCACATACTGCAAACACCACAGTGTCCTATCACATACATCCTGCAGCCACCACCATACATGTGCTGGGGGGGGAGGTTGGAGGTGGGGGTTGGGGGGGTTCACCCCCCCCCCGAATCCGGATTTTTCTGGTTTTTAGGCAGGTTTTCCGGCGACCTTCATTGCTCCCGTCAGTGCTCCATAATAGAGAACTCAAATGTCAAGCCAGGAGTCCACTAACCTGAGGACTCAAGGAACAATTGAGCTTTTGATTGTTAATTTAAATCATTGTCTTATGAATGTGTATCTGTGCACTAATCTATACGCTCACACAAACTCGCACTGAAAATACGCACGTGAACGCTTGAGTTAACTGCGGGGGAATGCAGAGGTACTCTGCTTTGGCAACTGAAAACATGAAAATCTCGATTAGCGCAGCGACCAGCGAAGGGTCTAAAAGTACGTCTCTGATTTCTAGCCAGAAATCATGCAATTCCCAGCGAGTGATATTCTGCTCCTCGTTTACCCGAAATAACCCAAGGGGCGGCCGTCCTTTCGGGGATGTGTGCTACCACAACCTTGACAATTGCCTCGGGTAAGCTGCAAAAGCGGTTACTCAGTGTCACCTCAAAATTCAAGGTTTATTTCAAGAAAAGAAAGGTGACACAACTCCTAACTGTATCATCACACTGGAGTGAGCCGTCCTTAAGAAAAACTTCTCGTCAACAGCTTGCTCGTTTTTGTAGCATTGCTGTATACGGCTACGTTATCAACAATAGTAAAATTTCCACTAAGTTGCAATGTTTTGAAGATGAAATTAACATAAATAACTTTAATCTGAATTAGGAAACACTAGTAAAGTATTGGCTGATAAGCTAGTCAAAGAATTTCAGTATTTGTGATGTATTGGATTAGCAAGTCTGGTTTATCCAAATTATTGCTTTTTGTACATAGTGTTCTGTTTAATGAAAAACATGACAGCCGTCTAATATGCTACCTGTGTTCTAGCTGAATTTGGTGTGGCTAAACAGTAGAGCAATTTAATTATAGTTTATTACCATTTAGGAAAAACAAAAATAGTTTAATTGCGAACGGACTAACCAATGTGTTGTACTTTTATAGACATGAATGACAGTCAAGTCCATGCTGTAGTGGTGACGGGTAGCATCGGCATCGTCATTTGCTGCCTACTAACCGCATTCAGCAACTCATTTACCATTACGTTAATCCTGAAATCGGCCAAACTTAGATCACAGGTGACCTACAACCTTGTCTGCTTGCTGTCGATCTCTGACCTTCTTGCAAGCCTCGGAGGGATGATGCAAGGCTCCCTTTCCTTACGATTTGGCCCGCATGCGGGAAGCGCGGGATTGAATCAAACCGACCTACACGACGGGATCTGTCAGTGGGTGGGGGCATTTGGCTTCTTTTGTCTCTACTCTTCGACAACAGGCCAAGCACTGATAGCTATCAATCGACTGCTGGCAGTATTTATGCCGATCGTCTACATTCAAACCTTCACGAAAGAGAGATCAATTTTGATCTGGATTTTTGTGATCTGGGTACCGCTGTTTATTCTGATTTTTATCCTGGGTGGAAGCCAAACTCTGGGTGGTTTTATGGTTATGCCGGAATACGGTATCTGCACGGTGGACTATCGGTTCCGACTGTGGGGTGATGTAATACTGTACAGTTTTTTGTACACACCGTGTGTCATCATTTTGCTCTGTTATGCGGCGATCTTCATAAAGTTACAAACAGCGACGTCAGTGGCCAACAAGACTGAACTGCAAAAACGAGCCCGTGGGTCAAAAATGATGTTTTGGTCCTTTGTGGTCCTGGTTCTTTGCATAATTCCCACACCAATCTACTACAGTTCGATTTCTCCGATGGATCTAACACCGCGTAGCCCGATAGGTGCCCTAGTCTATGGGTTGATTACATTCTATGATCTAAATTTTGGGATTAACTTAATCTTTTATATCTTCTGTAATCCAACCTTCAAGCGGGAAGCTAAGATTTTGCTGTCATCAACTATTCTGCGCAACAAAATTGGTGAGATAACAACAGGACAAACTAATGCTAACACTTCAGTCGCGATTAGAATGCATAATGTACACACATAAGAAATATTATATTTACAAATTCACTTTTGGAAGTTTATAGTAATTTCGGACTTCATGATTTGTTGCAACAATTTTTGTGATGTTTGCATTATTTACCTATGGTCTGGTTTAGCATTTAGCTGCCGAACTAAAAAGTGTCAACACTACTGTTATTGTTAGTCTCATAAAAATGGAAGTAGAGGGTTATTTGTAAAGCAAACTCGACTTGCCTTAGGCACAAGTCAAGGTTTTATAACTTGGTGCACTTCTTGTGTATTAAATATTTGTAATATGAATTCAGAACATTGGTTTTCTCACCGTCCGCATTTTGGAAATGATATTCCCTTTTAGTCGATGAGATCCCTGATGTTGTTATTTGATTTCCCACATATTTTTGTAATGATGCTATACGAGTGACTTATGCATTTATAAATCTATGGCTATACAACTTTATACAAATAATGCATTGCTGCACTATCATTAAGAAAAAGAGTAGATCACTAGTGTGCTTGGACCACAGTACACGAATGTTCACTCCGTACAAATACACGTACGGCCTGCGACAACGCTGGGTTGAACAACTTACCGTATGGAGGTCGCAAAAACAAAACTCCGTTTGAAGTTTCCAAAACAGACTCACATTAGTTGTGATCTGACTGGCTGTTGGCGATCCCTCCCCAAACTAGAACCTTAGTTTGCAGCCCCGCCCCACGGGGAACCTTTTTATTAATTAGAAATACGACATGAAACTGCCATGACCTCTAACCCCTTCCAAAGGGGGGGTTTCAGCAGTCTGATTGACTGCTGGCGACCTCTCAAATTGGGTGAACTCTTTTTGCGACCTGTCCTCCAGAACGGTGCGGGGGCCAGTTTTGTCAACTCTAACAAATGCAAATAGAGATGGAAGGAAATTAAAAACTCATTAATATTATCAATAATGCCTGTACAGCGGTGGCATGATTCAACACAGCTACTTTCATACTAACTGCATAACAATATTGAACTGACACAATGACGGACGGTGGTTTGAACAAACCTTATAGCACAAATGTAGCTACAGATGTTCAATCCTAATAATGGAAAGCTAACTTATTAATGGTTTGTGTTTGCTTGCAGCAAAAAATCAGGTCACAATTGCAAAAACAAAGTTTGGATTCCTAGTCCGACAATTTCAATAATCACATATGGCCTCTCATTGGAATTTCATGTGGTAACTACGCTGAAGTGCACCGTGAGCAAGCCACAGAACCTAATTACTAATTGAATAACAAATTAATTTACAATATTTCACGACAAACGTTGGCAATATTTCACAAATTAGTTGGTTAAAATCAAACAAACAAATTTACAAAAAGCACTAGCACAGCAACAATTTTAGATTTCCATCCGAAACACGCAAACTGTCACAAGAGCGAAGAAAATCAGTAAATGTATAAATATTTTATTAGAGATTTTTTTTCAATCCTTTGATCTTCGCCGCTTTTTCGGCTTTGAGAAGTTACTGCTCGCTTAGTAGTTGGTAGAAAATTTCTGCGTTTTCATTTTAGCTCCCATAAATTAGGCATCGGCGTTCATATAGTGAAAGAAATTTTTCAAAATTCGATATTTTTACCACATTTCGAACAAGATTTGAATGAATGGCATCAAAAAATTGAATATAGATGTTTTACGATTAGTGTGCCGTCACCATGCAAGAGTCATCAAAATATTGCCGCAACGATGCATAGTTGTTGCGTGTGCCATAAATTTCAAAAACTTGCCTGACTTTATTTCCATGTGATTTTGAGTATTCAGCGTCTTAACGAAACAACAGGCTCATTGAAGGAAATAAGGTTTCAAGGAAATAAAAACACACATTTCAAAAATTTATAGCACATATAATATTCATCTTAGCGGCAATATTTCGACATCATTGAGTTCAGCAAATATGACAAAAGCGTGAATCATTTATTCACGGATTATCATGAATTTGTTTATACCATTATGTGTCAAAAAGTAGTGCTTTTTCAAAAAATCTCCTTTCTAACTTTGGCTAGTGACTAAGCGATCCTGAAAATAGAAACAAGAATTTTTGTATCAAGTACGGGGCGAGCAATACTTTGTCAAAGTTGTAGAAAATTTAACAAAGACCAAGAGATTTTGAACATCGAAAAACGCTAATAAAAAATCAAGTCAGTGTTCCGAATCAGTTCCTGAGGAGATCCCAAGGAGTTCTGTAGGAATTACGTAGGATGTTTACTCCTTTCCAAGCCGCCCTTACAATCTTACCTATTTTGACTAATTTGATTCCTACTGCGGATATGTTAGCTGAACAACAGGAGTCCAAAACAGACTTGGATTAGAAAATGCGCAAATTGGAAAGATAAGAAGAATAAAATCTTAGAAACGTCGAATCGTGGCTGACCTTTACCACTAAGCTGGCAACAAATACAAATAAACATCAAACACAGACCACTAGAAATTTGAAATGAGAACCAAAACAAAGACGACAAATACCACATATATTCAAACTTTTATCACAAGTGTCAGTTATCCAAAGAAATCTATTAATAATTTAGAAATCAAATAGTCCACAGAAATTTGCCAGCCAGAAACATTCAATACTGAAAACTTCACAAGACCAGAACAGCTCAAAAGAATCAAAGCCAAGACACTAGCAAAAGTCAGCGTAAAACAATCGCTAAAAATAGTTAAAATCTGCAGATAAATTCAAAAATAAACTCATTCAATTTTTAAATTTTAAGTCTCAAGTCTGAAGTCAGCTTCAGAGTAACTCAAAATCAACCATCCAAAGATCCACTACACCAATGAAGACTCATACATCCTGCATGAACAGTATTCTGCACCAATTGTTTTTTACCTCCCATTCTTTCTTTTTTAGCAAGTTGGCCTTCACAAATGGCGTCGAGAGATGACTGAAGTACCAGTACTGATATTTTTAAACACCTGAATGTAATCACTGAACGAGATCGCAAGACCGAGATGTCTGCATAAAAAATAAAAATTGGTTTTAAAGCTATGTAAATCATTACAGAAATTTTTATGCTTGTAAGGTATGCATTCTAATATTAACATTAGTTTGCCCGGTAGATAATGCACCAATTCTGTTGCGAAGAAAGATGGTGGAGAGTAATATCTTGGCTTCACGCTTGAATGTCTGATTGCAAAAGATATAAAAGAATAGGTTAATCCCATAACTTAGGTTATAAAAGGCAAGTAACCAATAGAGCAGCGTGCCTGGTGGGCTACGCGGTGTTATTGCAGTCATTGGAAATAAGTCAAAGTAAATGGGAGTTGGAATTATAAACAGGACCAGGAACATAAAAGACCAAAACATCATCTTAGATCCTCGCGCACGTTTCTGCAGTTCAGCCCTGCTGGCAACAGATACAGCTGTTTTCAATTTCACAAAAATAGCCGCATAACACAGGAAGATTATGGCACAGGGAGTGTACAGAAAACTGTAATTTAGTACGTTAGCCCACGTCTTCAACCAGTAATTCATAGTACAGAAACCGTATTCCGGCATTACCATAAATCCACCCAGTGTTTGACTGCCACCCAGGATAAAGATTAGGATAAACAACGGTAACCAGACCAGAAAAATCCAGATGATAATTGATCTCTGCCGCGTAAACGTTTGAATGTAGACGATTGGCGTAAATACTGCCAGCAATCGATTGACAGCAATAAGGGCTTGGCCAGTTGTCGAAGAATACATGCAAAAGAAACCAAATGCCCCCACCCATTGACATATCCCGATGTGTAGGGCCGTCTGGTTCTCATCAGCACCTCCCGCGTAGGCGCCAAATCACAACGATAGGGTACCTTGCATCATGCCTCCGAGGCTAGCCAGAAGGTCAGAAATGGATAGCAGGCAGACCAGGTTGTAAGTTGCCTGTGTTCTAAGTTTGGCCGATTTCAGAATTAATGTAATGGTAAATGTGTTGCAAAAGACAACTGGCAGGCCACTGAGGATGATGCCAATGCTACCCGACACCATCGCTTGGGATTCATTCATCGCGACAAAACTAGATATGTATATATATATATATATATATATATATATATATATATATAGATATGTATATATATATATATATATATATATATATATATAAAACACTTGTTATGTAACAATATATTTTGTGCTGTGTTTGCAGTACATAATTACGTTTTAATTTTCATTACGAAAACTCATGAGAATAACTAATCAGTATAGAGCTAGACCTTGTTTGATTAGGAATAACCAAAAATTTGGTAATATCAAGGGTACATAATGATAAGGGTATGCCACGAGGCAAGCTCTATGATATCAGAGCAGAAACTATGCTCTGTTCGCTAACGGACCCCCCCCCCCCCCCCCCGCAAATTAGACCCATCACTTCAAAGAATTTCGTGAGCTATGTTTGAGCTCTAAAGCTCGAAGCAGGCAAAAAATTCGCTAACACACCGATTTTGTTTTCAAGCTTAAGCACATAAACATAGAGCGAGTGAGCGTACCCCCGTTACGACTAGGTACTGATTTGCGGGGGTTCACTAGGGTCTGATTTGCATAGAGAGGTGGGCCGTTAGCGAGCACAGCATAGTGTTTGCTGTGATAACATAGAGTATGCCAAGTGGTACATAATGTACTCTTGGTAATATTCGTAAACTATTTAATGTTTAATTACAGCCTCAGCTTGGCATGTGCAAGTCTATGTTTTTGCTCAAAAAGGTTGATCAAAAATCAAAAACGTTGCAACTTTGTTTTTGAAATGATTTATAAATTTTGTGCTGATTCTGAAAGCGTTCTCCAGCTACGAACTTTTTTCAGGGAAGCAGTAATGAAGTGAAACGTGACAATTCATAACTTATCAGAATTTATCTGCTGTAGGACATACTAGCTTCTACACGAACTGTGGCTTAAGCTTAATTCTCAACTGTTGGTTCATTTTAAATATATATTATGCAAAAGCGAACCAGGTTTGGCAAAATAGCAATTGCACCAACCATTGAATGTACACAGCTGCTTCAATTACAATTCCAACATCACTGAAATCTGAGATTCCACAAAAGAAGAAACCTTGTTTTTGGTTTCATGATTGTGCTACTCTCGAGATCAAAGCTATGTTCATTAAGGGTGCCAAAGTAATGGTGCTTACATAAACGATATAACGAACAGAACTATTCGGCAGTTACTACAGCTTCACCTTGACAAAGCTCTTCCCAAATAATGACTGTTGTTAATACTGTTTTAGCATCAAGGGAATACAGACATTCCTTCTTAGAACTTACCTTTGAAACTCCTGAAAACGCAATAGCTAGCAAACAACATTGTATTGACAAAACGTCAAATCTTCAACATCCTGGCTAATCAAATACAAACAAACAAACAGAAACATGTAAGAGAACCATCACCCCCACTCCGTTCAATTTCTGACAAATAAAAGGCCAAAATGCTGGTTGTTAAGTGGCGTAGGGATATGCAGTCCTTCAACGAACATTTAGTATGTTTATTTCAAAATCGTGAAATCATGCTTAGTTGATGGCAAAAATCTGATAATTAGTTTTTCATGAATTCTAGACAGACAAAATATGGCAACAGAAAGAGTTTTATCTCCAGTTTCTAAATATTCAAATTGAAATTTTGAGCAAGAGATTAATCGAGTCAATGAACAAAATTAGTGTAAAAGTTTATTGTAGCTTTGAAAAGATTTGATTTTTATTTAAGATAACATGAAGAAACATATTTCGTGAGATTAAGGCAAGAAAGAATTTTTGAATTATTGCACTTAGTTTCAATTTGTAAGATACTCAAGAAATATTTGGGTATTTTGGCTTGACAAGTAATTGGTGTAGAACGTTCGACTCAATATTTGGATTTCGAAAATAAAAACTATATTCTGCTGTAGTCGCCAAAGACTTTATTACAGTACCGGCGCACTCCTCTGTGTACTGAGGGACAAATGTGCTTCTTCTCAATTGAAAGGGTACCATTGCCTTTGACCAGTTACAGTATCTAAAGCAAAGAATTCTGCATGGTGGAAACAAATAACTTCCACAGCTCACAGCTTCACCAATATTGTAAATGTGAAATACAATTGTTTCACTTGAGCAAGTGGCCATTCCCCTCTGGCAACGTTAACGTTGGTATGCCCCAGTTTTACTTGAAAATGAACACCTGCTATCCGTTTATAGTATATACTCCGTCTATATTTCAGGTATTTAGCGAAGGATGGAGCAGTTATATGTGTAGGATAACAACGGGCGTATGGGGGGTTCAGCCCCCCCCCGCCGCAGCGCTGACAATGTGCAAGCCTTACCGCCGTCGGAGGCAAGGCCAAGTACAAGGCCCCTCAAAAGTTCCGGATTAAGGTACAAGTCCCCTCAAAATTTTTTTGGGACAACCCACCCTGAATCCGACTCTATGTTCATGTATGATGCTAAAGAAATATTTGGCCTTGTTTTAAAAAGGCTTTTAGGAACAGTAAATAGTTGAAGAGATTCCTTCGCCATTTATAGAGCTTTCTACGTCATCTTTGTTCACCGCTGGCTGACGCTAAAGATTCTGTAAAGCCACAATCAAATAATTCAATTTCCTTGTATCTATACTTAACAACTGCGAACTGGGTTTTGGTACTGTTTGTTTTGTTGTGCAAATGTTTTCTCCTTTATAAAGGTTCTACTAAAACAACCATATTCCTAAAGCACAACTTGACAGCTTGCTCATTCGCGAACACCTTACCCAGGAACGCTGGTGCGGGCTAGTTGGTCCAAAACTGCCACTTATACACTACTTGCACGTTACCAGCAGTGACGCTTGAACAAAGTTGAAAACGTAAAATGCAGAGACAAATCCAGTATAATCTTAAATTAGTAAGCAAATAATTTAAGTATTTATTGCGCTTCAAAAGAAATCAACCTGTCTTCATGACTTTGGTTAACTAAATTGATTAATTAATCGTCAATCCCCTGTCTCATTAATTACCACCATGACGCCTGAGACTCTGCAAAATTGCATTCCTTTTAGCTCTGTGGCCACAGCAAAATCCGATATCTGTTTTTGCGCAAAGGTCATTTCCTTGGAGACAGCTTGATTTACAGGTCTGCTGAGAGTTGTAGCAGTCATCTGCTGAAGAAAAGCTGGAAGTTACACCAAAGATGATCAGTAAAGCAACAACTGGAGGTGACATAGTGAACGTAGTATTGTATAAAGACTGAACCAATACGCAGTTTCAAATGCTTTTGCTGATTAAAATGTCAAGATAAAAAATGAAATTAAGCGAAAACTACAATCAATTTGTAATCAACTACAATCAATCAATCTTTCCTTCTTGAAAGGCCGAAAACGGAACATTTTGACCTTTGCAGTTAGCTGATTAGTTGACCGCAAACATTGGCAGTGATGCCTGCTGATATTTGCTAATGTTGACGAACATATAATAGTGGTATGTTGGATTATGCAAACACTATTTAAAATGTAACTTTGTTGAAGCTTTGATTGTTCCACTTAGAAGAGTTATTCTGATATATTGTATTGTATTCTTATCTATATTGTATATTGTATTCTTTCTCCGAATGGTTTTTACTAGGCTCCTATTACGCTCTGAGCACGACAAATACTGGATTTACAAGTAACTTTTTCCAGTGGTCTTTTTTACTAAAATCAGACAACACAATGCACTGAAATTCCAACATCTTTTCCCAAAGCGAAAAAGTATGGCTGAGCCTAGAATAGCAATTTTTGTTACGACATTTTTTTAGTAATCAAACTGAAGTAATTAAACTGTAATTTTGTTTCATTTAACAAATTCGATTAGTTACCACTAATTGCTTTTCACTCCATTATAATGTTTGATTTCCACAACATTGCGAAATTCTCACCGTATTTTCACCGCTTTCACAGCCCCATGAACGTGCATATCGGCTAAAAGCATGTAACCCTTAACCTCTGCTGAAACAAACGCAGAGGCCAAGACAAATGACATGCCCAAAATCTAATCGCTAAAGCTTAGCTTACTTCCTTTAAATATGCTCTTTGTTTTGTCATTAGCAGATCAGGTACATGAGCCCTAGATAGTCCGGCAGTTTTAACAAAATACCCTAGTATTATATACTGGATTTTTCAGCAATATTTCACTTTTTCCGGAGCATCATGTGCTTGGAGGTGTTGGGGAGGGGGCTTTTCTTCCTCCCCAGACCCCTGAAGGATCTCTCACCTCCCCCCAGAATCCTGTTTTTTTGGCCAAGAAAATGGAAATACCCGATGTTTCGTGTTCATCCTTCCAAACTGCCCCTCCTGCACATGTTTGTACAGAAGTCTCCAGTAATATAAACTAAACTAACGTACTCCGAACACAAAAACTACTACATTCTCCAAGTCTTTACAAGAGTCTGCAGCAATATATACCAAACGTCTAAAATACTTTGAGCCCCAAAAATACTGAATTTTTCAGCAATTTTTAAAAAACCTCCAGCAAATTCATTCTCTGATTACGTGCTAAAACTCAAAAACACGATGCATGCTTTAAATGTATTAAAAGCCTAGAGTAGCGGAAGAATTTGATTGGAGAGATAGTACGCAATTAAATCTGAGCTGAGAAGGCCATTAGCGACCAGAGTATGATAAAGAGCTGATAACAGAAAGGTCACCTGTTGTCAAACTACTACTACTATTAAAGCCTTACTATGTTTAAAATTAAAACTGACAAAAAATGACACAAGAATGAAGACAGTCTGTAGTGTTGGCAGAGCGTGCCGAGCAACCAACTTAGTCCATGATATAGCTTTAAAGAATAACTAATATCAGCCTATTACAAACTATAACAGTTACGATCAGATCATTCTAAGGTAGAACTCTAACCGTGATAGATGGAATCCCCAGTTACAACATTTTCCCCCTTGTTAAGAAACACAAAGTTCACTACACAAAAACGAAACAATACAGCAAATTTCCGCAGTATGTACTACAGTTTACAAAGTTGAAGAGGATTTGTTACATAGTTACATAAAAGAAGTTGGATCTTATGAGAATAAATTTCAAGGATGGGTGTGTAAACATTTCGGTTTTCATCAGAGTTTTCTTTTCTCCTCCAGAAAGTTTTATAATAGTATTGTTCCATGATCATTGATTGTCCGATGGTTGGTTGAGTTGGTCGGCATTTGGCGGATGGCTGGTTAAGCCGATCGAAATCTGGCGGGTAATACTAAGAACAAGGTTATGCCGTCTTAGATTTTGGCGTGATCAAACCTCTTAGGTTCTGACTTCCTAGGCGGCATAAGTGAGGTCATGACTGTCGGTAACGGTAGTAAAGCACGATGGTCGATGCTTCCGTAATGGTAGTGAGAAAGCACGATGGTCGATGCTTCCGTAATGGTAGTGAGAAAGCACGATGGTCGATGCTTCCTCCAGTGTCCTGTGAAAGTCGCACTGAAAGATCACGTGGAATGCCGCTTTTGTTCGGTGGCTAACGTTAAAACAGATTGTTAGATTTGATCCCAATGATTTGATACTGGCAGACTTGCAAGACGGTCGATACATCTCCAAACCGACCCAACGGTCGTTCATTCGGCGGCATAGCGACATCATGCTTTGATGGAACGCATACTGTATAATCAGTTATCCACCCTCAGAGATAGCATGGGTGCCTTAGCAACCCTCGTCGCCATAAATGTAGTATTGGCACAGCGTGCCTTGCCGCCAACTTAGAGCATGGTATTAACTTTAATGAATAACTAATAACAGCCTATTACAAACTATAACAGTTACGATCGGATAATTCTAAGGTAGAATTCTAACCGTGATAGATGGAATCCCCGGTTACATTGGTTACAATACAGTTGGTCAAGGATTGAATTTTTAACAAGTTCACAAATTCTACTGGCACATACCAATATATTTAAAATGCATTCCTCCGTAGTGCAGGGCGTAACGACAATATTGTAACATGTTAAAATCAAAATGTCATCTGATGACACCAAAAATGTTTGTAGTAACATCTTCAACCCATCTGGGAGGGAGTTAGAATCACGGTATGAACCTTGCATTCCAGCAGGACAATTCAAGGAAACAGATAAGGTTTTCCCGTTTCACTCTCTCAACAAGATTTGAAACATCAACCATCAGTTTTGGTGCCTTTTCGATTTTTGCTTCTGTCAAAATTTAATTTGACCGTAACAATTTTCGTTATCTTCACACGTACGCATATCCTCATTCGAACATAATGTTTCTACACAAAGTATCGTCATGCAACAAGCAATCATAGTGGCTGGCTAGGTAACAAAAATTACACCGAAACCAGACGTACAAAAAAGTAAAGTAAACTATACGCATTCATTGCATAAACGACATTACCCTTAGTATAATTGCACTTTGCTACAGCGGCGTTCCCGAGCATAATGCACTAGACGCAAACCATGAGCCGATGGCTTAAGAGTCGAAACTTTGATCTTTGTATAGAAAACAAGATTTTATTCAAAGAATATATAGTTTGTCACAAAAACAGAAGACAAAATAGAGTAACAAAAATAGAGTACAGAGTTCAGAGTGTAACGCACTAAAGTTGGAAGTAAAACAATCTGTAACTTTTAGTTATAACGTTCGTTACTTCTTTGACGAGAGAGGGTCCTGAGGAGTACCTTCGGAACGAAACGGATTCTGAAGTTACAGTGCACGTCCGGATAAAAGAAAACTCGTAGAGGAATATTCTTTACATCAGGTTCCGTTGCAAGTTTGGCAGTTTCAGGTTTTTAAAAAATTTGTTTGTAAAATCAGATCTTTATGTGAAAGAGCCAGAGAGGTGTTGTGGGCATCACTGGTCTAGTTTACAAAACTAGTATCCCCAGTTCCAAGAATATGCAGTTTTCTTTTGGCTGCATTGGTCACAAGGGTACTCGTGGGTGGGAAGTAGGTTAGAATTTTCCGCCCCTCTGCAGGTTCAAATTCCGCTTTCCGTGTCGTGTAATAGGTGGTGTGGACAGAGACGGTTTCACATGTTCGATGGGGCTTTTCTTCTTCACTATAGGCGTTTTATGTTCTGCTTTGGGGATGTGGGTAGGAGCGTCTAACAGAACCTTAGGCTTCGAATGGTCAGCGAACGCCTCATGCTTCGAACTGTGATGACATGAGATTCTATGAATGGTTGAATGTTGTTGAATTTACTGTTAGTGCGCCTCGCTCGACGATTTCGAGCAGGTGTAGCTAGCACCCGAATATTTTATCAATGCGATACTGCCCTATTCTTTTTGAGAAGTTTGTAGTCCTGATCTCTCAGGAGCTTGGAGACCTTGAAGAAAAAGATCCGAATACAATACATAATTTTCATCCTTTTAAGGATAATAAATTTGCGATAAGTTTCATATGAGTTCCAGTGATGCAGAGTCTGCATTGCAGACATCAGTATTTGTTAAACTATGTAGTATAACCAAGAGTACATAATGATAAGAGTATGCCACTAGGCACACTCTATGTTCTCAGAACAAAAACTATGCTCTGCTCGCTAACGCCCCCCCCGCAAATCAGAACCATCACTTCAAACAATTTTGAGCGCTATGTTTGTGTTCTAAAGCTCGAAGCAGGCACAAAATTCGCGCACGCACTGCTTGTGTTTTCGAGCTTAAGCACATAAACATAGAGCGAGTGAGCGTACCCCCGTTTCGACTAGGTAGTGATTTGCGGAGGGGGTCACTAGGGTCTGATTTGCGGGGGGGGTGGGCCGTTAGCTTGCAGAGCTTAGTTTTTGCTCTGATAACATAGAGCTTGCCTAGTGGCATACTCTTATCATTATGTACTCTTGGTATAACTAAATCTGTTCAGTGGTGACTTCATTAAAATTATAACTGAATTTTCGCAAACCTAAGGTGACACCTGGGACCAATTTCATAAAAATCTTGCAACTTGAACTTGCACTTGAACTTGCACTTGCACTTGAACTACATGTTCAAGTTGACAGTGTTTCATTAAACTTTTCCTGCTACTTGCAGAAATTAGCTAAGCAAGTTGCAAGACTGGACAACTTGTAAACGCAAGTTCCAGCGCAAGTTTGCAAGTAGCTGATCTTTAGAAAATTAACCAAAATATTTAAAAATTCATATAAATTCCAGAAATTAAAGAAATTCACACTGTATTATGACAACAATCCAAAGAGTATTGTCCGAAAAATATCTCCAAAAAATATTAAAATTAAAATAAGTTATAGCGCTTTTTGTTCTATTTGTTCAGTGAAAATTTAATCAACCACTTGCACCGCCAGTGCAAGTTGTAAGTGCATGTATTGACGGTTTTTACGAAACAGATTCCGACCGCAAGTGCAAGCGGACAACTTGCAACTTGCGGACTTGAAACTTGCAGTTCAAGTGCAAGTATATACGCAAGTACCACTTGAGGGTTTATGAAACACTTTATTTGTAACTTGCACATGCAAGTTGCAAGTTTCCAGTTTTATGAAACTGGCCCCTGGAAACGGAATGTTCAGTATATGCAGGCTGGAACCGTTAAAAATTATAATATAATATATAATATAATAACAACCTTTAATCTGAAGTTGTTGCACCCACGGCCAAGCAAAATAAACTGCTGACAAAACTGCAATTTGTATGGGGAAACACTGGTCTAAACTTCCATGAATATATGTTTTGCATTCTAATGTTAGCATTTAAGTGTTAGGTTGATGTATCTCTGGTTCTGTTGCGCAGAAAGCTAGAGGATAAAAATGTCTTGGCTTCACGTTTGAATGTGTGATTACAAAAGATATAAAAAATTAGGTTTACCCCAAAGTTTAAATCGTAAAATATAATCAGCCAATAAACAAGGGCACCGATAGGACTCCGGGGAGTAAGACCCACCGGTGAAATCGAATTATAGTAAATGGGAGTTGGTATTATGAACACCACCAGGGCCACAAAAGACCAAAACATCATCTTAGACCCTCGTGCACGTTTCAGTAGTTCAGTCTTGCTGGCAACAGATGTCGTCGTTTGCAGTTTCAGAAAAACGGCCGCATAACAGAGCAAAATCATGCCACAGGGAGTATACAGAAAACAGTAACTTAATAGATTAGCCCATGTCTGCAGCCGGTAATCTAATGTACAGACACCATATTCTGGCATAACCATAAATCCGCCCAAAGTCCGACTGCCACCCAGGATAAAGATTAGCACAAACAGGGGTAACCAGACCAGCAATATATAGATTAAAATTGATCTTTGCCGGGTAAAGGTGTAATTGTAAATGATTGGAGTATATACTGCCAGTAATCGATTGACGGCAATCAGAACTTGGCCCATTGTATACGCGTAGAGACAAAAGAACGCAAAAGCGCCTATCCATTGACAGATTGCGTTGTGTAGGGTGGTCTGGAGAAAGTCAGGACCCCTTGAATATGGACTAAACAGCAAGGAAAGGGAACCTTGCATTATACCCCCGAGACTGGCCAAAAGATCAGATACTGACAGCAGACAAACCAGACAACAGGTAACTTGGGATTTAAGTTTGGCCGAATTTAGGATTAACGCAATGGTAAAGGTGTTGCTGAATGCGGTTAGTAGGCCACAAATGATGATACCGATGCTACCAGACACCACCACGGCGTAGACATGGGTTTCATTCATGCCTACAAAACTACATAATACTTTTTGTGGTTTTTGAAGTTTCGAAGTAAATGTTTGGTTTTTAAATGAATAGCTCATTATATTATCATAAGCACAGTTTTTCAGAAGATCTGGAACTGTCACAAGCTTGTGATAATTCCGCCTAACCAAATACAGTGACTAGACTAAATGCTCTCGAGAGCAGTATTTTTGTATGAATTCTTTCTCCCCGAAGACTTCTGCTTATGTTTCATGTAATATAACGTAATCTAATGTAATTTAATGTAATATATGTACTCGAACTGATTATCTATTCTGACAAAGACAAAACTAAATAATTCAACTGACGGATGGCTCATAAGCGTTGGTGATTTGTGATTGCCCAGCAAACATTTTTCAAACGCATGAAGCCGAAGCAGAACTCCTGAAATTCAGTCTTTATTATTATCATTTTAAAATAAATCGTCAGACACATTTTTCGTCAATTCAAAGATGTACATGTATTTTGTGTTCAATAAACAACTAAGTGCTTAGTTATGTTTGGCTGTGCAGCAAGTTTAAATATTTGTTGAGAGGTAAACAATCTGTTGCATAAAAGTATTGCTTGTTCAAGCTTACCTCAGGGTTGGCAAAAATAGTATTGCGTTACAGTGTAAACACGAGTCTATTAAAAGAAGACATCTCAGAAATCTGAGAAGCAATAAAAGAAGGTTTTGAGGTTGTTTTGTTGCTGTGTTTGAAAAGTTAGGTATTTTGTAGGTGGCAAAACGTGAATCGTTCCCATTTTCTGCAATCTCGAGCAGTGTAAATGTAGATTTGCGTGCTAACTACATGTAACATACACTTGGGCCTAGACAGCTTAATAAAACAGCAGTGACCATACATCATACCAGCGTTGAGCACACAATTTGTAACATGTTAGCCGGCCTACGCTACAACTACACTAGAAACCTAATCGAGACGTTTTCAATGGGCCTCGATATTACAGGTCGCCAGAACAGCTGAAACTATGAAGCCCAAAACGTCCTCACCTATTCCCATACAATAGGAAGTGAAAGGTTAGCCCCCACAGGGAATAAAGTACAACAACATACAACACCTCATAGAAAATGTCGACACCATAAGAAAACTTGAAAAAGCATTATACCAGCAAGAACATTATGCAAAGAACTATTGAAAACAACAGCGACAACAACCAAATAAGTAAATACAATGAAAACTATGCAAAGGAAAGACTAGTGTGGGACAAAACACGAAAAATAAAAGTTTACTTCTAGGCTGCTCATTTGGAATGAAACAAAGATTTTGACAAAAACAGAATACCAAAAATCTGCGAACCAATTAGGAAAACTAACAAAAGTTATGAAAAACACTGCGCCAGCAATGAACAGAAGCAACAGAACTAGCAACGGCGAAGTCGCTGTTAAGGGCATCCAACAAAACCAAAAACAAAACATCAAACGAACCCAACTGTAGAAATTTAGTCCCGGCCGCTTCCACCCTTCACAACAACAAATACAAGCACAGATAAAAAGAAAAATGACAAGATGTGGGTAGAAAAGTGTCAACAGGTCAGCACAGGACACGGGGGAGACAGTTGTAGCGGTGTTCAGCCCAGCATTGCGACAGTGGCAAATAAGCACCTAAAACCGCCACTACAAGCTACACTCCACTGACCACTAAGCCAAACTGAGACCGCACAGGTTTTTGAAGTCAGTCCAGCATAAACGAAGATTATTGATGCAGAACTGGTGGCGTGGCTGAAAACGGGCAGAAACAGAGACCAAAACAGCTGGTAGATTGGTGACGTTCTTTCATTGGACAATTTCATTTTATGTTTATAATTCAGAAATCGAGGTTTGTCAACGGAGCCGCCGATTCTGGGGGATTTTTGATAAATTTTCAAATTTAAAATGTTCTAGTTTTGTTCACGGTTCTGGAGGATGCCGCTGCGGCAGAGTGCCTGGATGATGGTTCTGATTGACCCAGTTGAACTTATAGAGAAATTTGGGCGGAAGTTTGCCGCTCTAATCTGTTTACTTCCACCATGATGAAGTTTCTGAAGAGCAATGTACTACCAAAAGATTTGCAGCTGGCTGTCTATGTGTATACTCGGTTTTTTCGTTAGAATTTTGGATGAATACTATGTTATAAGCACAGGCGGCAGCACAAAATATGCAGGTGTCAACTTGCCATACTCTACAGGGACAACTTGCCAACTCGCCCATTGCTGCCCATGAAGACTGACGTCAGTATACGGGGAATAGAGTAAGAATCCTTGGCGTCAGTGCTAACCAGTGATTTAACAGGGTCACTTAGGCTTGACCTGGTGACCCGGTTTTCCAGAAAATTCAAAAATCTGCAAAAAAGTTTTTATTTTGCCGAAGAAGACTAAATTTTCGGCTTCCATGTTGCATCACCACCCCGAAAAGAATAGCTATGACATACATATGTTTGCTCTAGGCTGTATGGTTTTATTTTTATTTTTAATAGTAGCAGTAGCATTTTCTAAATTTATGCAGAAATGAGTTGGCAAAACCAATCATTGATCCGTCTGCGAAATTGTGCAGGTCCTAATATAAATATATATATATACTTGCTCAAAAACACGGAGTACTTTAAAAATTTGATTTTTATTATGTATTACATTAAATTGAATTAAATTGTTCACTTATCTTCAACGTGGTTGCAATATAATCTGCAAACCATATCGTACCAAATAGATTTATGTAATACCTAGTCATGTGACTAATAAAGCTACACAAAAATCTGCCAGAGACAGACAGATACACATAAACCTCAAGCTGCGAAAATGCTCAAGATAAAAGAAAGCAAATTAATATTGCACATCGACTAAGAATTAAAGCTAAAACTGCTAACTTCGCTAAGGTGCAAACTGCAAAGCTATGTTGCAAAATTAACTTTTCTTGCATTTCAAAGTGTTTATATATGGCATACTTAATATCAAGAGTTTATAATAGGAAGAGTACGAACTCGAACTCTTACTAGTGTTTTTCAGCTTCTATATGCTCCGTACATTAATGCCAAAGGGTTAACGCCAAAGGGGGCAGGGTTAACACTGTTAACCTCATGTTTATATGCGTTTGAGCTAAAACGAATCTGATTGGCTAATCGTTTACCCTATGCCAAATTTACTTGTATAAGGTGGCCCCCGAGATCACAGGGGGGGGGGGTCAGCATAGCGTTGCTAAGCGTATGTTTATATGTGTTTGGACTAAAATGCATTTGATTGGCTGCTTAGCTAGTGCTGAAGCTATCTTTAGCGGTAGCTAACTAGCCAAATTATTCTCATACATCTGTTTCTCGAAAATACTTCTATTTTAATCCTTTTATGCCCGCGGCGGCCATTTGGCACAAGTAGTTAGTTAGTGATTTTTGGATTCTGTCCCAGAGAGCGGACACGGGTTGTACAATGTAGCCCTGATTACGTGCTCCTTTTTCCTCAACACTCCCTCGCAATTAGGATTAGTGATTCAAAAATAGCTAAGGAAATGAAGTCGCGGCAGGCATTTCTCGAAATGGAGAATTCGGCAAAGTTTGTACTATATTTCTGTATTTATTTTAAATGATTCCAGCGTCGGCTGCAAATCATCAGGCGACAAAGCAGTTCCACCAGGTGATAGGGGAGATTATGCAGATAAAATTAAAGTATAGTGGATTCCGTGCACCTAGAAATTAATTATTTGATTTTTTGCAATGAAAATTCTCACTCCGCCCGACTTTGACGGCTTCTAACTTTTTCTGGGTGCATCGGGGACCCTTCAATTTATAAAATGAAGAGCAATCAATTCTCTATCGATTGATGGCAGTGCTGTGTCAGTGGCTGCTCTCAGTAAAAAGTAGTGCCCAAAACGCAAAACTGGTTATTTTCAGAAGCCTACCTTGAGATGCCTTGGAAAGACGAGGGTTAAGCAGTCTTTTTTCTCAATAAATCATGGGTGTCACTGGCCGTGTTTGCACTGTTACCTTACCTATTCCCCCCCCCAGAACTTTTCCGCGGAAAATTAGAGCAAAAGCCAAGATTCGGTGACGTCAAGCGAGTTAATTCAACTCTTCTTGACTCTTGCTCTACTGTAGCTTTTTCTGAAAGCTACCTTAACCTCTCGACATTGACAACAACGACCGGGTTGGTTAATGTCTAACCACGTCCTCAAGTCTTGATGATTAATCAAATTAAAATTAATTATTCGATTTCAATTCAATTCTAACTTTAAAATTAAATACTAAATTCTAAAATACCTTCCAATTTAAGACTACGGAATTTACTGTGTTCATCTCTGACTTTTACAGTAATTTATCCTAAAATATGTAATTACAGCAAATTAACTAAATTGAGTTTTGTAATAGTTTCAAATTTGGTCCACACTTGATTTAATATTTACAAAATCACGATATTTTATACATAATCTCCTACAAAGCTAACAAGTACCAAGCCAAAAACAGTACAACCGCACAAAGTATAAAAACAATTCAGAACTGACGGATTGCTGCAAAATAAAAAATTGAATACAAATTTTAAACGTTGGATCTTACACACCTCTACATACTGAAACAATACTCATTTATTGTGCAGAATTTCACGAGGCAGAAAATTCCAAGATCTGAGAAAATATCATTATTATTATCCTATTATTATTTATTATTCCAATTATTTATCACTTACATAATAGATTTTGTGAGTCTTTAATTTGAATTAAAATTAAATTAAAAAGCAAACAATTCACTGAATGTTACAGTCAATTCTGCCCAGTCAAAATTCTGCCTGATGAAATTCTGACATTTTGATCATCACATTTCTGGCGGTAAACTGTCACAATGTCAGTGTTATTGTACAAACAACTGTTCAAGTTTGGGAGGGGGGCATCTCATAACTCCGCCACGCAAATACCGCCCGCACTGGACTCCGACAGGGACCGTATCCGTTTCGTGATCGGTGGGGTTTCCTCCTCCTCTTCCTCATCCGCAAATCCCTGATTTTCCGAACCCGTATCCGACGAACTTTGACCTGAATCTTCCGGTTTTCGACCGGCACTTTCCGGGTAGCGGGGTGGGTGTGCTTTCCGGGTTTGGGGTGATTTGGGGTGTTCGGATTTTCTGCCCAACCCGGCTCCTTCAACTAGGACTAGCTTTTCCAGACCCATGAGGGGCGCCTCGAAGGCAACACTGAAGACATAGGCACCCAAGTAGCCGGCCAACAGGTGACCAAAGAAGAAGTAGACCTGAAATAGAAGAAAAAATTGGAATGATCTAAAACTTCATAAACCAAGCTCTGCTTAAAATTACAGCCCAAACGCTCAAGAAAATGACGCTGATAAGCTGTTCTATTACCAATCTTAACAAATTGCAGGACAATTTCCAATAAGACTAAAACATCTTGAGCATTATACAATCAGCAGCCAACTGAATAAAAGTTACGCACACCTTGCAACAAATGCTCGAGAGCTCAAAAACTTGAAAAGGTTTATGAAGCATTACAGATCTTCAGAGCAGCCTAAAGCACTTAAACAAGCAGCCCTGGCTGCACTAACCTAAATCGACAATCCTAATCGAAAATCCGAATCCAATGATTAGATTGGATATTTTGTGGGCTGCCTTTATCGTCAACTGCTCAGAATTTTAAACAGTATTTACCATGGTATAGTGGGAATCGAAATGTACTGCTCGATCCCGGCCATAGTAGACCAGCAGCATGGCGAAGGGATGAAGCAGATAGGCGCAGAAGGTCAGACGACTGAGCGGGAAAAAACCGGGCCAGGACAGGATATCGTTGATGATTCCTGAAAAAGATTAAATAAATTTTAACAAGAGGACCCCTAAAAGGGGACGGTTCTGCGTTTGAGCCTTAGGACAAACGTAACGTAACCTTAAATTAACTTAATAGATGATAACTTTGATAGAGCTACTTGGAATTAGTGCGTCAAAATTAGACTTGCAGTGCGTCAAAATCCTGGTTGTTTGTACGCGCCCCTTTTGTATAAACTTGATTTCAAATTATTTTGATGCTTTTAAACTTTTCATGGTCAGTTTGTCATTCATTTTCAAGTCAAAAGGTTTAAATAGGCTTAGTTTGTCCTGCACCCTCAGCGAATATTTGAGAGTATGCAGTGTTGTTGTCAGCCTAGCTGTTGTCGGCCAGGCCATCCGGAACCCTGGACCTCGTTAGCCAGTTTAGGATAATTATACCAAAGGATAACAAAGGATATTTATTAATTGTCAGTGAACAAGTATAAGCCAGAGCAAAGGAGCTGCTTCAGATTTATATCTTAAACTTGGATTCAAGTGAAAATGAGTCTGTTTAATTCGGTAATTTGTTTAGATGACATCAACTTTAAACAATCATCATCACTTATAGTTAGTAAACAAATTTATAAATCAAAATGAAAATTTTTGTGAACAAAAGTATTTGCTCAAGTAATAGCTAACTTAAAGTCTTCATCAAACGCAACCAGTCGGCTAGCCAGCTACTTGTGAACTGTTTTCAAAATGTGCTGATCTCATTTGCATAAATGCTGAAATCCTTTACAACAACTTTCGAATCGAAATTTGCCGGGGGGGGGGGGAATGGCTTAACGATTTCGTGAAAATTTTGGCTTAAAGGGGGCAGGATAAGAGAAAACGAAGAATATTGAGGCACTCAGACGCACAATAACCACCGCAAAAACTAAGAACTTACTGATTGACACAAAAAGTAAATATTTTAAATTAAAAAATATAAATTTTACATTACTAGAAGGCCCCCTTCGGATAAAAAAATGAGCTAAACACTATACTAGGCTAATGTTGAAGATAGGCGACGATTGAGTTGAGCAAGCCGTTCATAGTGCAATTCCCGCTAATTTCCGTGTAAATAGTTCTGCCTCCAGGCAGAACAAAAAATTTATTTTAATAACTTTAAAAAATAAATTTTAGAAAATTCAAAACTGGCCACTTTGAGGATATCGTTGATGATGCCTGAAAAGGACTAGAAAATTTAGGAGAATTGAAAAATTTAAATTTTAGAAAATTCAAAACTGGCCACTTTGAGGATATCGTTGATGATGCCTGAAAAGGACTAGAAAATTTAGGAGAATTGGAAAATTTAAATTTTAGAAAATTGAAAACTGGCCACTTTGAGGATGTCGTTGATGATGCCTGAAAAGGATTAGAAAATTTAGGAGAATTGGAAAATTTAAATTTTAGAAAATTCAAAACTGGCCACTTTGAGGATATCGTTGATGATGCCTGAAAACAGGATTAGAAAACTTAGGAGAATTGGAAAATTTAAATTTTAGAAAATTGAAAACTGGCCACTTTGAGGATGTCGTTGATGATTCCTGAAAATAGGATTAGAAAACTTAGGAGAATTGGAAAATTTAAATTTTGCAAAAATTCAAAACTGGCCACGTTGCTACTAGTGGGCGTTGCAAAACGTCGGGTTCAGGAAGGGAAGCTTCTATGAACACTAATTAATCTTGCACATAAAAGAAAAATTGCCGCAGTTCAAATGGCGCACGATGTTCAAATGAGGTCCAAAAATTGCATTGGCAAGGTTTCGGAAAAAGCATACATGTATAACTGGGAGAAAAGAAAAACTCCTGACTGCAATTTAGTGTTTTCTTTATTTATTTACATTTAAATTCAATCTAGTTTAAATGGCTAATTCCAAATTTACCCCCATTCCCGGTGATACAGGCGAAAATCAACCACCCCAGAGCAATAGCCCAAACCGTTCGATTCACACCGCCGTAAAATCCATTCAGGGCTTCGCTCAGGTGCTTTCCCATGACCACGTCGTGCAGGCCGTAGGTTACGGAGATCAGCAGCAAGAAGCAGCAAATCCAGGCGCTCACGTTCAGCAACTGAAATTGCGAAAAAAGAGAATAGGAATAGAAAAAAGAATTGTAAATTTAATGAAATTGCTCGAAAGTTCCTTCACTCATTGCTGCCTTTAATCCTGCGCATAGGCTGAAGCAATTTACACTGTGTTTTCTCAATGTCACTGACCTTTTGTAAGTTTCAGGATCAAATAATCATAAAAAATATAAAGTCTCACAATTTAATTCCAACTATACAAGCAGTATTTTATAGTAGCAAGAGTACATAATACATAAGAGTGTGACAACTGGCAGCTGGCAAATTGTGCACTATTGCCAGCAGGTGAGAAATAGTTGGCGTCGTTGATGCTTAAAGCTGTTAGCCCATTTCCAAAACTCTTATTGGGCAAAATGCTCTGTACCTTAGGTATTCTCAGCTTCCTGCCGTGCAATCGATACACGGCATAGCCAATCAGCAAGCCCAGAACATAGGGCCCCAAACGCATGTAGGGCTTAATATAGACGTCATCGAAAAATGAAGGATCACCCGTGGAAGGAGAGTATCTGAAAATGGAAGCTAATTTTATCACAAACTACTTACTCATTAATTGCCTATAATTAATTAACTAAACGGACGTATACCCCAATTTTCGACGAAAAAGCTAACTCTTTGGCACAAATTTCTGACAGTATTCTTGTCTTCAGTGCTGGCTGGCTAATTTTAATCTGAATAAATTTAATTTTCATCCACGTAATAACGACTTGATGAAGAATTTGTTGCAAAATGACAGTCCGAATCTAACGGGGGGGGGGGGCAGAATTGGTCTGACTTCCGGTGGTGTACGGATAGTGTAAACTGAAAATGCCAAAAAACTAAAAATCAACTTACTCAGTGCTCAAAGTGTAGATAGAGTCTGGGGCCCAGTTATGAGAGCCCAGGTACCAACCACGAACACAGATGGATGCCAGAATCAGGAGAATTCCAAACACAAAGGCCACCGGGGGAAAGCTGAAATTAAAATGCAAAATTCAAATTAGAATTTAAATTATATTCGTTTAAAATTTTATAGTCATGTTATTAACACAGTTCTTATTAAGTTCTGTACAAATTAATGCGGTAAATTCTGGAAGTACAGGAGGGAAGTTTAGAACTCCGCTTGTTCATTCGTAGGTTTATAGTTTAATTAACAAAAATATTAAAATTAATCAATTAATTTATTTAATAAAGTTAATTAATAATTTTTAGACTTACAACCACAAAGGTACCAGGATAATCGGTGAAAACCAATGGAACTGCATATCATCAGCCAAAAACCAAGAATGGCCCAAACACTGAAATTTAAAATAAAAATAATAAATAATAAATAAATTGTTGTTAGTACAAGTGTATAAACTTAAAATTTTATAAGAGCACAAAATTTAAAAGTGTAAGTTTCATTTAAATTTACTTAACTAAAGTTTAAACCACGAATGACCCTTTGTTTTTCGTTGAGAGCTAAAATCTTTAAACTCATTAAGGGTAAACTATAAATGTTTCTCATTTATATCAGTCTCCATTTAAATTTTGCACAGGATTACCAAGGTAGAGTTAGTCATAACTCGCTTAACCAACTCGCTCGCTGGGCAAAAATGAACTTTAGAATTTTTAATTTTAGATTTAAATTTAAAACTATGAATTTTCACTGGATCAATATGAAACCTTCAGCTATAGAATTTTCAATTTTAGATTTAAATTTAAAACAAAATATTTTCGCACCTGTCCCCGAACATTGCATATATACCAGTTTGTCAGTTGACAGAATTAAATTTAAGATCCAATTAAAAACTTCAGTCTTAGAATTTTTTATTAGTTTTTATTCAAATTTGAATTATTTATCTTTCAGATTTAAACTAAAAAGTAATAAATTTTCACAACTGTCCCCGGAGCATTGCCTTACCAGTTTATCAGTTCGCAGAAAATTGTTCAAATAGATGACATTTGTCCACCAGGACTCGTAGCAATTGTCAGGTTCAACTTTCAGAGCACTGGACCACAGGGGCCCACTGCCCAGATACCGGAACAGGCCCACGTCTATGAAAATGACCATCAGATAGGTGGGTGAAATCCTGCAATAAATGAGTATCTATAGCCTTAGCAAGAGTACATAATACATAAGAGTATGCCACTAGACAAGCTCTATGTTATCCGAGCAAAAAGTATGCTTTCTCCGCGAAATTAGAGTCATCACTGCAAAGAAATTCACGCGCTATGCTTGTTGTAAAGCTTGAAGCAGGCACAGCATTTGCCGTACGTGCAACTTGTGTTTCGAGCTTTAACACACAGCCATTGAGGTTGGTGAGCGTACCCCCGTTTTGACTAGGTACTGATTTTGCGGGGGCGGTCACTAGTGGTACATAATAATCTTGATAATACAAAAGGGTACGACAAGTGTCACGCTTTCAATTGTAGGGAGAGCCCAAATCATATAGAAGTTATGTGCTCTTCTCTCCCGGCTTCGTGATGTAAGTGGTTGCACGCCTGACTGCAGTTTGGGAGGTTCGTGGTTCGATTCCCGGCGGAGCATAATCTTTTCTTTATATCATTATATCAGCTCGTAAAATTTGCTCTCAAAAAGTGTATACATCACGTGATCAGTAACCACTGTTGTGACTACTCCATCAGTACGCATTTGTGTACGCTCACTCGCTCTATGCTTATGAATGGAGATTCCAACCTTTCAAGAAGTTGTAAAAAATAAAGTTGACACAACGTAGGCATTAACCTAAAAATTCTGTGAAGATAGAAAAAGATCCAGCCCACAGGCGACCGCACGGAAGCGCCGCTGGAATCTTTCGCTTCCTTCAGCCAAAGACTACTCAGCAGAATTCCACTAAAAATAAATAAATAAAAAATTCATAAAACTGTAAAGACATATTAACTAAATCTAAAGAAATAATCAATTTCCAATAATCTAATGTAGGGGAACCTAAATTTATTTCCATTTATCAAATTTGAAAAAATCTGAATCAATTTCTGTTCTGGCTAACCTGAGCACAAAAAAGGAATCCACAGAAAAGGTTGCATTCATCACTGTTAGAAACATGTACTTTGTGATTACTGAGGGAAGATAACCCAGATTGTCTGTAACAAAAAACGTTAACTAAATGTAAAATAATGCTGGCGAAAACCTAATTATTCCATATTATAAACAAATTTTATCCTATCAGTTAAAAACCCTATAAAGTTTAATTAGTTGAGGAACCAGTCGAGTTAAATGTAACTCAATTCTTTTCATGAGTAGACGTAACTCTAGTCTCGTGAACAAATGAAAAGGAATAAATGGTTAAATGTAGGTAATAATTTTATGCCACTTTTAGTTTTAGTTTTAATTTTTATTTTGCTTTCTCTCTACCTGAACTGAATCGCCAACTTTCATACTAGCTTAGCACTCAGCTTTATCCTCGGACAAAGGCGACTGATTTCAGCCTTTCTGGGTTTCTACTCATTAAAACTGCCTATATTTCTTCCAAGTCTGTTAACGTTAAAAAGTTCAAAAACTTGAGTATCTACCAGCGTGAACTTTCAGAAGGCTGATATCAGCATAATAGACTAGTCTCACTGTTCGGGGTTCTGGCTGAATGGTTAGAGTTCCAAACTACAGGTCAACCAATCGGCGGTTCGATCCCCGCCCTGGACACTCTTCTTCACATCTTTCAATCCTCATTCTACAACCCTTTCACACCTTGCTGTGACCTACCGATTGCCCCGATGGAATAGTAGTAAGTATGTCCCAACATGACCCAAGCCATAGACAGAAATCGAATTCCGTGAAGACATTCATAGCTTCCGGGTCGACGTTCAAGGCTAAATATTTTTCGACTATTTGAATAGGCAGAGAAGCATAGCAGGGCACGCATCAGATAGCCTAAAAACAAAAACTAATAACTGACACTCAAAACGGCTGAGTCAGAACCACCATTTTTATACTACTATTCTGAACAAATACGTTTTCTGCAAACATTTTGCAAACGGGACAACGAAATGAGACTGAAACTGATGCGAGCGGAGGAGCTTTTAATCGCCCAAAATTGCAGAATTAATCTTTAATTCAACTTGATTTCAATTTTAATTTTAATTTAATTGCAAACGGGGCAACGAAATGGGGCAGAAACTGATGCGGATGGTATTTTGAATCCCCCTAAATGTGAAATTCCATATTTAATTTAATTTAATTTCAATTTTAATTTTAATTTAATTTTTAAATTTAAATTTAGGTTAAATCTAAAATCTAAACGCTCACCATCTCGTCTCTTTTTCTTCTTTTGATCACTCACCAAACCCTACAGCAAAAAACCAGCAACCTGTATGATTTTAAAAAATTCAGATTGTTCCAAACTTGTCAAAAATAAAAATTTCTGTACATAGCGTTCACACTTCAGTTTAATTGATTCAAATTTTTGCCCATTGCAGATTTTTCGTTAGACAATTATGATTATTCTCGCATTCCTCAGATCATAGCTTTTACCATTTTGTCGGCAACCAAAATTCAATTTTTCTGAAAACAGATTGAAAACAGGACTGCTTTACCAAAAATATTCCAAAAATGAAACGCATATAGTGAAACGCATTAGTTTTATTGCTTATGCTAACCTGAGTATCCGATTCCTGAATTTTGGTGATTCGAATTGGGAAAATATCCTTTTGAAGGTTCCACTCAAATTCTCGGAAATAGTCAACCAATGTGGCCACAAAAATGACGGCAAGCCAAACAGACAGAACAGCACTAAAAATACATTCACCGTTTGCAAAATTAGTTTCGCTTAGGATAATTAAATTTAAATTAAATTAAAGTCAAATATTAGTTAAATTAAATGATTCGTAGTTTAGTTAGAAAAACTTCAATCAGTTTACCAGGATTTGGTGTTGGGCCTTCTCCCGTTAACTAGCCGTTACTAAAGGAGTCCTAAATAGTTGGTTTTCATCTGATTAAATAAGTGTAAACAAATGAATCAAATAAATAAATCAAATAATAAATAAATGTGTAAATAAATCAGAGCTCATTCTAACCTTTAACCAAGAATATGTATAAGAGTGTGCCACTTGGCACGCTCTATGTTATCAGAACAAAAACTATGCTCTGCTCGCTAAGGCCTCCCCATTAGACCCATCACTTCAAAAACTTTTGTGCGCTATGTTTGTGTTTCAAAACTCGAAGCAGGCACAAAATTCGTGCACGCACTGCTTGTGTTTTCGAGCTTAAGCACATAAACATAGGGCGAGTGAGCGTACCCCCGTTTCGACTAGGTACTGATTTGCGGGGGGGGGGGGGGGGTCACTCACTAGGGTCTGCTTTGCGGGGGGGGGGGGGTGGACCGTTAGCGAGCAGAGCATAGTTTTTACTCTGATAACATAGAGTGTGCCTTCATATTATGTATTCTTGCTTTAATTAACTTACACAACAGCTATGGCCAGTCGATCCTGACTGATATCCTCTTCAGGTAGACAGTCCACGCTTTTGAAAATAGCCAACTTGGAATTGGGTCCGGTAATGTTGTGGTGTCGTAAATAATCCGTAACAATTCCGGGCAACATTCCCGGGTTTTTGACGTGGGATTTAAGGCGATTAAAGAGTGCATCAATAGTGTAGCCTAGAACGAAAAATCCTAAGTTATTAATTCTATTTAAGTTATTAAACTAAAGTGGTAGTCTAAATGTAGAGGCCCATAAACACAATGTTAAATGTATTGTATAAGATCCGGTGAAATAAAGTGTTAAATTAAAAATTGAAAACCCCAGTTAACAACAAAAATTCAAATGAAGCTTTGAAAAGTTGAAATTTTAATTTACTAACTTTATAACTGAAGTTGTTAGCTTCAATCTGTAATAAAAGTTGGCATTTTGAAAAAAATAGTGCTCTTTCATTGCAAAAAATATAATTCCTTCAAGCTAAAAACTCCTGCACTAAACAGAGGCCATAAAAATCTTGTAAATCAATATGAAAGAAATGTTCTGGCTAAAATCTGCAAAAATGGGAAGCTTTTTAAACTTTTTAAAAACGCAACATATGAGGAAACTTTTAAAAAATGTAGATTAATGGAAACCTACTCATATTTAAGAAAACCGAAATATCACTGGCGTCACATCGATTTGGAAAGCAAAGACCAACGGTTAAATCCATCACACCCTAAAATATCAACATTTCACTTAATATTATCAATTAAATTTAATTAATTAATTAAATTAACTAAATAACACAATCACTAAATTCACAGCATTTTATTGATTGTTAAATAAAAATTTAGCTTAGCTATTTTCCAAAGGCTGAAATTAGCGTAATAAAATAGTATTTTTCCAAAAATGATGTCGATAGCCTAGTGGTTAGAGTTCTCGACTGCGAATCGGCCAACTCGGGCTCGATCCCGCCCTGGACACTTTTCTTCACAAATATCTGCATTGCCCTTATTAGGATTACAGGTTTCAACGAAATTTGGTACTGTTAAAAATTAATTCAGAAAGGTTAAAATATTTATTGATTCAAAAATTAAAATATAATAATATGCATAAAAAATAGTAAAATATGCACAAATAGGCAAATAAACATACGAAAAATGGCACACTTCCCGTACAATATTTTCCTTGATAGCTGAAACAAAAAGTACGTGTTAATTATGGTTAATTATTTAGATACGATTAACAATTACTAATTTATTAGTTTACCGGATGTATGATAAGCCACAGCCTGTGTCACTTAAAACGAATTCATTTTCTTAGCAAACAGCCATTTCGAAGTTTCCGGAATTTCCAGGAATTCTTTCTAAATTTACCTTCCTTTCGGATCAAAATAATGATTCACAATTTTGGTTGACTCGCAGCCCTTTCGCGATCCCAGCCAAAACCTGTTTCCCTTCAGCAAATCCTGAGGCAACTTTCCCAGAGCGTCAAGGGCTGAAATAAAATTAAGAAAAACATTAAAATTATAATAATTTTTCAAATTGTATAAAACATCATAAATTATTATAGTAATCATGATTATATGAAATTCCTTTTGCTTAAAAGATTAGTAATTTGACAAATTGCCACAGACTTCTAAAAATGGCCAAGTTTCTTTCTATTTTGAAGAGACACCCTCAACTTTTCAGTTTTTCGAGATTTAACCCTCAGTGATTTAAAAATTTTGAGCTAATGTTTAAAGTTGACACACACTTGTTTTCAAAACAGCAAAGTTATCTACAAAATACTGAGAAAAGAAGAGAAGCCAGCCTACCAATATACTTTTTTGATTAAGCTAAAATTATAGACTCATCAGATTTAAAACACATCCCACTTCAATCATGGTAAACGTTTTTTCGTGTTTTTACATTATATATTTCTGTAGAATTCATAGAATTTTTATTATTTCAGAACTGTTTGGAATACACTCTTGATCCAACCGATTTCAATCTTGATGTCAACTTTTTCGAGCACAAACCCGGTTTCAGGTTTTAGATTCACACAATTTCAGTCCTGATTTCAACCTTTCACAATCCAGTAGGTAGCACAAGATTATCCGGTTATACCTGACCAAACCCATTTGTTCAACTGAACAACTTCCGGTCGAGATCCGTAGCACTTTTTCGGAATTAGGGTTTCCGATCCATTCACGGAATAGTAGGAACAATTAACGAATTCTCCCTGCAGTGACCGGTAGAAAAAGTGTAGATCTTTCGCGCAACCATGCTGAATTGGGAGGCTGGACCAGAAATTTTCGTCTCCGTAAAGTCCGAATAGTTCCGGCTGAGGCATAAGTCCGAAAGACCCCACCGATAGCCAGTTCAGAATTTCACGAAATCGAAATTCGGTACTGTTTTCCGGAACGTCGATATCATCGGGCTGTTCCTTTGACCGATAATAGTTCGTCAGGTGACTCCGAAATTCGTTTTCCTGCAAACGTAATTCGCCGAAATTAAATTCCAAAGGGTCTTTCGAAAATGTTTGCAGCATACGCTGTGCTTCAGCACCCAGCCACTGGTAGCCCGTTACTTCATGCGATTCGGCAAAGTGGTGAAATGGTAAAATCAGCAATAGGAAATTTAGGATATGGGTTTTCATGGTTTTCTGAAAAGATTAAACGCAATTAAAGTACATTTTAAATAATAAATACTTGTTACTAAATTTAAGTCATACACATTGGTATTTTATTGAAGCTTGAGGGCTTCGTCGGTAGAGCGCTCCTAAACAGCGCAAGAGGTTATGAATTCGAACAATCCACGCAGCAGATTCGAATTTTGTTACCTTTGGATGAGCAAGTTTATTTTATCAATATTTAATGAGTTGAAATGGATAAACATTTCCCGCGATGTATCGTCAAGCATTCCCCAACACAGGCTGAAGAAACTACAAGGACTTAACAATTGCAAATGGTCAAGCAAGAAAAGATGATCTCTGCTTTTACTTTACATTAATGTGGTACCAAACAAAATTGTTGTAGGTAAGCGAAATCTTAACTTTATATTGCAAGAGTTGAAAAAGTTATTATTTGATAAGCTCAACTCCTTAAAAACGTTTGCGAAAAGACTAATAGAGTAGAGGGGATAAGCATCGCCTCAACCCTAAAAGTATAGCTTTAATTTAATTACAATTTTAAGACTACACAAAATAAAATAACCAAAAATGGCAAATACATAGGCTTTAAATTAGTCAGTCAGCAAGTTTTTGGACAGAGAATAAACTTGAAACAGCTTGGCGCAAGTCAGTTGCAAAAAACAGTGACGTTGTAAAGCTTGCAGTAATAAAAGCGTCATTTTACAACCTGTTTGAAACGAATTTAGAAAACACTAAGTGGTTTATAACGGACAATAAACTTGGTGCCTTAATTCGCCGGTTACGCAACGGCTTCTATGTGGCACAAATGTTTGATAGAGCCCAATCTTGTGTTAGTAAGATTAGCTTCTCATGAAAAAAGTTCATTACACTGCTTTTCTATAAACTGACGGTTTTGTTGCCAGTTTGAAAAATCGCTACAATATCTATTTTTCGACCATACGCGTTCCTTTAAAGGTTATAGTAGAAAGCCCAGTCGAAAATATCCGGCTACTCGGCCCAAGATCCCGGCACCCTGCAAAATCATTTGGAGCCAGAATTCAAACACCCGGCACCCCCTGACACTTAAAAAACTGTCAGAAACTACAAAACTTCAAACAATACACAATGGTGACAGCAGCATTTTGTATGCTTCTTTTCCAGCACAAATTTTCTCCTACAGGCGGCTTAGCTTCTACAGGCAATCAGAAATCAAAAAGGGTTTGATTCGGTCAAAACTAAACAGTTTGATTTCTGATTTTTGATGCACGTGCTAAAATTCGCCATTTTGATTTTCAGATTTTTGATGCACCTGCAAATTTCAATAATTTTGATTCTTGCTTTTGAATCAAAA
Source organism: Trissonchulus latispiculum (assembly GCA_030248195.1). Taxonomy (NCBI): domain Eukaryota; kingdom Metazoa; phylum Nematoda; class Enoplea; order Enoplida; family Ironidae; genus Trissonchulus; species Trissonchulus latispiculum. The sequence goes on along the minus strand of JASAND010020028.1, from coordinate 4,593 downwards.
ATTAAAAATCGCATCAAAATCAATTTTGATTTTTGATCATCAAAACAGCCCTCACAGGCTACTTACTTCAGAGATCAAATTTCCCAATCCCGGGTTACTGGACCAATTGTGAAGCGAAAACAAATTTTAGCTTAATTTGAAAATTCGAGGGCAGGTGGAAGGACGGAGCCTCTAAAATTAAAAATCTTGGCGATTTAGGAATGTTCACTTTTACCAAAAAACTGACATCCTTCAAAAATATATCGAAGACGTATTTTCTTGTATTAAAGGCATGCTTTCAACATACCTATATTTATGACCAATTTTTCGAAAAATGCCGGGTTTAGGTTCTAAATCCTAAGTGAACTTGGTTCCATTGTGCTCGGGCGGTTGACTCAGTACGTAATGTAAGAAATTAAATCAGTAAGGGTCGACCTGCCGAAACAGTCGGTTGTGGGTTCGATCCTCATCTCATGCCCAAGGTTTTCGGGTCTGAGGTGCGTAGTGACACATCTTAATTTCGTGCGTTCTTTCACTCATCTAAAGTGATCAATTTCATTTTATCACGAATTTACCGTAGACGAAAACTCTCGAAAATGAAAATTAGGACCTATGAAATTAGGACCTATGAAATCACTATGGAAAATTAACGATAATATAAACATTGAAGAATTTGACATAACCTGATTAAAACCAAAAATCTAAAAGTGCCACCATGTTCCCTGGTTTCCCAGCATTTCTAGCACACTGTTTGGTTTTACAGTTTATCAAAATGATAAGAACCATACCAGCTTTTTAGCAGTTTTGCAAAAACCGTTACACAAGTAAAATTCGAGAGATGATAACGGGTTTTGCCTGTCAGTAGTTGAAAAGCTGTTATCAGAAAAGGTATATAAATTAAAAACAAAATTTTATGACGACAATAAAACCTGCGTCAGCTGAGGTAGGGTAAAGTTTGCAACTATTACCTAAATTTAAATGTCAACTTTTAGTGGTGGATCTTTGAGAAACCCTGTGCCGTCGGCATGCGGAAAGATCAAAGGGTGTGCCGATTGCAAAAAAATTTGTGCGGAATTTCTGCAATGTCTCAATTGCGTCATGCTTAAATAAACTGAAGTCTGACCAAAAATGTGTGCTGCAAATTAGGACAGCATCTACTACTGGATCATTATTACCTATGCCGCTATGCCCACTCGAACCGGGAGGTTGAGTAACTGATAGTCAAAATATAAATAGGCTTATAAATAGCCAAGTTTTTAACCTTCACTGCGTACAGTGTGACGCTTGCCATACTCTTATGATTATATACTCTTGCTAAAAATAAATTGCAATATAACAGTCAAAAAGACAATTTAAGGTCTGGAAAATACAATTAAATAAAGATGGCCTCTTGCGGTAGAGTACATTTTGCCGCTTACAATCGAGTTTTGTTGAACAAAGCGACCCTCTGCCAAAAGTAACAGAAAAATTGTTGAAAGCATTAGAAATTCTTATTTGCAGAATTTCAAATTTCATTAGAAGAATTTCTCCATACCAACCTTAGGCAAAGTGAGGGATAAAAACCTATGCATGTAGAAAACAATAACCAAGACCTTTCATAAAACGACGTCTAAACTTAGATTAATCCGGTAACAAAGTTGAAATTACAACATCTGATCATATTTTTATATTGCTTGCAGTTTACAAAAGACGTTTAAAATGTATATCATCTACGTAAGACCTATGTAGGGTTAGAAAAGGAGAGAGCTAAATTTCAAATTCATTTAAACTAAACCAACTAAAAATCAATTTTCTATTACTCTTTATGCAGAGATGCCGGGTCTTTCTCATTATCCTCCCCCCCAGCTCCGAAGAAGCACCGAAGAAGCACAATTTAAAGGATTGTGTTGGAATTGTGTAGGGGTAGGCTTTCGGACCTGCTGATTTCAAAAATGCAAAAATTGTAAAATTTCAAAAAATTTTAGTAGTATAGGAGAGTTCAAATGGGACCAGTTTGTACAGGTATTTTGGCTTCATTCTGGCTTTGACGAATAGGGTCATTAATTATACAGGTAAGGTCATTAATCATGCAGGCAGATGTCTTTCAAGGTCATTATTGGCCAATTTTCCCTTTAGCTTGGATTTAAGCTTTGTAACATAGTACTAAATTTTGAACACAGTGTCATTGGACTATATTGCTTACGTACGTAACTTTACCTAGGTATATGTCTACGTTTTTAACTTTAAGTTTGCTAGACTATAGTTTGTTTACCTGCCTAATTAGTGTTTATTAATTAACTGTCTAACTAAGTACATAAATTAATTAAGTAACACTTTCAAACTTTTTCAAACTTTTTTATTTACCTGACTGTTTGCCAATAGATTCTTACCTATCTATCTCAGCATCGTATAGATCAAAAATATTATTGCAAAATTTTCTTCCCTTATCAACTAAAATTTTCCATTTCTTGTCTCCTATTGAATTTCTTCATATGGACCTTTGTACTAACCTTGAAACGGAAGACATGTAACAAACACTTAAAGAAGACAAGATTGTTAGTTACGTACTTCAGAATATACTGATGTTAGCTGCCTTCTAGTGTTAGCATATCTTTAGCATACTGAGGACTCGAAGCTGTCAAAAGTCTTTCTCTCTATTAGCTGCCTTCTAGTGTTAGCATATCTTTAGCATACTGAGGACTCAAAGCTGTCACTACTTTTCTCCCTGTTAGCAGCCTGTCTGTTTAAAATTATTCTCCCTATTAGCTGCCTTCTAGTGTTAGCATATCTTTAGCATACTGAGGACTCAAACCTGTTACCACTTTTTTCTCTCCCTATTAGCTGCGTTCTAGTGTTAGCATATCTTTAGCATACTGAGGACTCAAAGCTGTCACTACTTTTCTCCCTGTTAGCAGCCTGTCTGTTTAAAATTATTCTCCCTATTAGCAGCCTTCTAGTGTTAACATATCTTTAGCATACTGAGGACTCAAACCTGTCACTACTTTTCTCCCTGCTTGCTTAAAATTTCCTTCCTGTAAGCTGTCTTGATTGCACCTGTCACAATGAAATTAAACAAGGGTTAATAAACATTGGTTGAAAATGAAAATTTTGTGACAGCGATAACGTAATATTGGCAACACTTATCACTTTAATCTTTGTGTCTACGTAAAGAGCATGTGTTGAACTAACTTCGGTCAACTAATTTTGTTTAGTAGTTAACTAATTAGTTAGTAATAATTGGTTAAAGTTGACTATGGCTGAAAATGGGTGATTATAATTTTATGTCTCCAATTACGTAAGATTGTTGACACATATTGGGTTAATTATGGTGCCTGTGTAATAAAGCAATGATGAACTAACTTCGGTCACCTGTTGATAATTATAGGTTAACTAATTAGTTAATAATTAATTAAATGTGACTCGGAAAATTTGTGTGTAAAGAAAATATTGTTACATAGAACTTTTGGTACCAAGACAATACAACATTTGTTCAATAATTAAAGAACAAGGGTATGCAAGATTGAGGTATGCAAGGTATTTTATGAAACCTAGCACAAGAATGCTGCAAAGTTTAGACATATATTGCAAGTTTGGCAGGTTTATTAACCTTACTGACATTTGAATCACCAGATTTGTTAATTTGCCTTAACCACGACAATGAATTCCGTTGAAACCGGTAAGATTTTAGTTGTAGCAATTTTAAAAGTTCTATCTTTAATGATTGCATTTTAGTAGTTGTATTTTTTAGTCATTCAAATTTTGATTGTCACATTTTTAGCAGTAGTACATATTACAACTTTAAACATTACGATTTTAAACATTTCAGTTTTTAGATTAGCATTATTTGTTTCAGGTTCACCATCTGTGGAGAAAATCATTGATAATTTGGTTATTCTTTGTGATGAAATGGATCCCGCTCCAGTGGCAGACTACATGGTTGAACATCGGCGCATAACCCCGGATTATCGAGATATCATCAAATCCGAAACAAGATACGATGGAGTGTTTGATCTCCTACTGCGACTAAAGCGGAGCAAAGATATCGTGCCCCTGCTCCACGAGGCCTTGGTGAAGTCGAAGCAGTACAACTTGGCCAAACTATTCGAAGGAGGAACGAAGGAGAAAGGAGTCACGTGGAAGATTTACACAAAGAGCAAATATTTGCTAAGAGAAAGCCAGGACACCTTCCCTACGGTACAAGCAGCGAGACTGGACGCAGCGATGGCACTTGGACCCTTGGGATGTGACAACCGTGCCGTCGTATTCATCGAATGGATTGGAAATTCTATGGTGAAACAATGGAATGTGCCGGAATGGTTCGTATCCCCATGGAATCACCAAGAATGCAAAGAACACTAACAATTATTGACAATTACATAGCATTACTAATGTACAGCAAACCATTGACTATTATTATTATTATTTTTATTTTTATTATTATTATTATTATTATTACTATTCCTATTATTATTATTATTATTATTATTATTATTACTATTATTATTATATGGTATTAGTAATGTCCAGTAAACCATTGCATAACAGTAATGTATTCCATACCACTGTAAAATGTTGCATACAGTAAACGAAATGTTACGGATAACATTAGTTGCACTGTAGGTAGGTAGTCAATTA
>JASAND010020026.1:0-38298 GCA_030248195.1 Trissonchulus latispiculum | reverse complement strand
GACTCAGAACAGTTCCCCTTGCTTACCGAGAAAAAGTAGCAGAAGAAGTGAAAGAAATGGAGCGCTTGGGCATATGGGAGCCCTGTGAACGCTCCGATTGGGCCCACGGCATGGTGGTTGTTCCCAAAACTAACGGAGAGGTACGAATAACAACTGATCTAACACATCTGAATAAGCATGTGGTACCAATAAGATATCCGCTACCCAACATTAACGATCTTTTCTTGGAGTTGCAAGGAGCAAAACTGTTTTCAAAGCTAGATCTAAAAAAGGCATATTTCAGTATAAAACTGATCAAAGAGTCACGCCCACTCACAGCAACATTAACTGCGCAAGGTCTGTATCAGTACTGTCGACTACCGATGGGACTTAAAGACAGCGCTTCAGTGTTTCAAAGGTGTGTCGCAAAGACCTTAGAAGGCATACCTAACTGTATCGCTTACATCGACGACATATTAGTTTTTGGGAAAACAAAAGATGATCATAACAACTCCTTACGCCTGGTACTACATGCGCTCAATGAAGCTAACTTTAGAGTCAACATTAAAAAATGCCTTTTCCGCCAAATGTCTGTTCCTTTCCTAGGACAGATTCTAACTTCTGAAGGAATCCGCCCAAACCCAGACAGAATTACTGCTATAAAAGACTTCCCACAGCCCAAAACCCTTCAGCAATTACGCCGGTTCCTTGGATTGTGCACCTACTGGCAAAACTACATCCCAAACTTCGCAACAACAGCAGAACCTCTCAGGAATCTCACACGGAAAAACAGAGAATTTCTTTGGCTATCCGAGTGCGAGAAGAGCTTCCAAAGCATCAAAGAATTGCTAACTGAACAAACGCTCAAAAATGCTATTTTTGACCCGTCCTGCCCCACATTTTTAACCACAGATGCTTCAGCTGTCGGTCTTGGGGCCATCCTTTCTCAAGTCCAAAACAATAAAGAAGTGCCGATAGCCTTCGCTAGTCATACCCTAGCGGCGCATGAAAGAAACTACGCCGTAAATGAACTAGAGGCACTAGCGGTAGTCTGGGCTTGTGAGAAGTACGAAAAATTTTTACTGGGAAGACCTTTTACTATCCGAACCGACCATGCTGCTCTGGCAAGTCTGCTTACAACACAAGGAACAGGTCGCAAGCCAGCCAAATTCCAAAAATGGAAAGATCGACTATCATCATTCGACTACAGCATTCATATCGTTAAAGGTTTACAAAACGAGGCTTCGGATGCACTTTCGCGGTGCGGAAGTACCAACATCCATGAGAAAATGGTCAACTCCGTCAAAATCCTAACAACTGCTGTGGCCAAAGGCGATCTGGTAACCCATACCTTGGTGGCAGACGCTATCCATGATTATTCAAGAGAAACAATGACCCTACAAGCTAAAGACATCGGAATAAGTTTCGAGAAAATCCAGACGGAGTCCAACAATGATACGATCTTAACGACAATAAAGAAGTATTGCCGAAACGGAAAATGGCCTTCAGTCAAACAGAACCACCCACTCTATCCATACTACAACATACGATCAGAAATTAACCTGGACGGTGGATTTCTTACAAGAAATCACGAGAGAATCATATTGCCGCAGACGATGGTCGGACCAGTCATGGAGAAAGCGCACTGTGGGCATCCCGGCATAACAAGGATGAAACTTAAACTAAAGAAACTTTACTGGTGGCCAAAATTCAACCACACCATTGAAACCTATGTACGAAACTGCACTGGTTGTCAATACAGCGATAAATCAAATGGAAAATTACCTACTCAGGCTGGTTCTATGCATTTACCATCTCCAGGCCAGCCATGGGAACTGATCAGCTTGGACATTTCAGGTCCGTTCAGCAACGCTCCTACCGCAAATCGCTACATTATTACACTCATGGATCATTACAGCAACTTCCCTGAAGTATTGCTGACTTCAAAGATTACTACAGAGAAAATCACTACATGGCTCACTGAAGTCTTTAGTCGGTGGGGGTATCCAGCTTGTCTCTTAACTGACAACGGTCCACAGTTTACCTCTGCGGAGTTTGCAGCCTTTTGAAGGAAAACGATATCTGCCACCATCGATCTGCAGTCTATAATCCACAAAGTAATGGAAAGATTGAACGTTTTAACAAATACCTTAAATACGGCATACAAGCGTCAATTGGCAAGCCGTGGTCAAAAGCCATTCAGGACCTGTTACGATCGTACAGGTTAACGCCCTTGACAGGAACAACGTCCTGCCCAGCCCAACTCATGAGCCAACGATGGACCTATAGAGACAATTATGAACCAGCTGTACGCCATTCTAGCGAGACCAAATCGCAAACTTGGCCATGCACGCAAACTGTAAACCAGAAAGGCCCTTTTACCACTGGGGAACAGGTGCTGGTTCAGAAACCAGTAGTGCCAAAAGGATGCAGCCCCTGGTCTGGACCTTTACAAATCCTCCAGAGAATAGGGAAGTTCACATACCGACTTTCGGACGGGAACAATTGGAATGTCCGGAAATCAAAAAGATACCGTGTTCCTCCCGAAGGAAGAGAGAACATGTGATAATAAAGAATAATGAAGATTAAATAGATAAACCAAATCTGAGATTGGATCAGCTAAGTATTGTTGATATAGTAAATGATATCACACCCGGCCCAGGTCCGGATTTGGCTGAAAGCCCGGACGGGTGTTTTTGATCGGGCCCACCAGACCTATCGGGCTTGCCGTACCCACTGTGCCCTGCGGAGCTCACTTTGGAATCTTGGGCTAGCAACGAGACCGGGCTGTAAGCCGGGCCAATTAGCGGGCTGGGCTTTGAAATCTGGGCTGAGCACCGGGCCCCTTTTGACATAGAACCAAGGAACGGACAGGGGACTTGGGCCGGGCCTGGCTTTCTGGGCCCGGCTGATGATTAAGGCCCAGAACCTGGCCTGGAACAGTCAATTTCTTATCGGAACGACACTACATTGTGCAACAGTTAATAATAACACATCCATCAAATAGCAGCTGGCTATACAAACCAAAAATACTGTCCATTCAACGCATTCTGGGCAGAACAAGTTGGCGCAAACGTTCATTTTCCTTCTGAAGTTCACCCAACTGATCAATTCTAGATTGAAGTTGAGAAAGGGTATTCAGTACATTAGCCTAGAGAAAACAAGAAACGGAAACATAACAGTTCTGTTTAGAGCAGTATCTATTTGGAACAGCTGGTTAGAAATTACAAATGGGAAAACAAAAGGACTGCAAAATATAATGGTAAAGAATGGGTAAAGAATAACAGGGATTTCCCGGTCATCCTATGGACACAGCCAATACCCTCCGAAACGTGGCCCTTATTTACGAAGAAATAACGCAAAATTTATAAATTTTTATGCCCCGGATTGAATTTTCATGGCCTTCAGGGTTTCGCTGTAACCTTTAAAAGTAATAAGAAGCGGAGTTAAAAAATAAATGCTGTGCGCTTTGGAAATTTTTAGGAACATTTTGTAGTTAGCGGAAGCCAAATTTGACTGCACTTGTGTGTGCATTTTTAAATTCGAGTGCATATACACAATAGAATGCACAGAAAACCATGCTTTTCGGAAGAAACGACAAAAACCTCCTCCAAAGTCAGGCGCAGAGACTTCTTCCTCTGTTCTTAGTGTAGTCATGTCTAAGGGTCGTTTCACAAAAAACTTAAACTACTTAACTTAAACGACTTAACTTAAACTACTTAAACTTCTTAAAAAATTCGTTTCATAAATAAACGACTTAAACTACTTAAAATACTTAAACGGCTTAGTGGCTTAAACGACTTAACTTAAACGACTTAATTTAAGTACTTTAAGTAGTTTAAGTCATTTATTTATGAAACGAATTTTTAAGAAGTTTAAGTTAAGCCGTTTAAGTTAAGTCGTTTAAGCCGACTTTTAATGAAACGAATAACATCGAAATGGTAGTTTCAAGGGGCTGGTCCGGTATTTGCAGCAAACTTTGAAAGACTGTAAATTACTCAATTCTTGGAGTTCAACGATAGTCCTGATATTACTTTAAAGCTTGGAATGTGCTGTTGTAACTACGCAGAGTACAGCTGGTTTAGTTCAATAGTTCTATTTGAGACATGCAATTGCATGAAAACAATTTTGAACATGGGTTTCTCCAAGTGTAGGAAAGCTAAAGAAAAGCGACCAGTTCCAGTTTCGCAAGAAACGTCTTCCCGAGGACTATCTTTTATGAAATTGTTTAACGAGCAAACAAGCTTAATATTTTGAGAAAACTGTAGATTTTGTCTGTTTCGCTAAAATTTTCAACAGCAAATATAGTTTAAAAGATACGGACCAGCTGCTGTTTCCTTTGTGCAGTGTATTTAACTATAATTAGGCTATGCAACTAATAAAATTACTAATATATTACTAAAAAGTAGGCCTTAGGCTTAAGTGGACCAATCAGTGAGCAGACACACCTTTACATAAATTATTCGTATTATGCATAAAATTATCTATTAGGGCAGCAAAAACCCGAGACTTGCGGATATAAAAATACATTTTGCCAATTTCTCCATTACAAAATGAGTTCATAATAACTAAGAAATGGTCCACCAGCTACTGGACAGAGGTATCGAATGATGTAAAAGATGTCTCGGCAAAAAATTACTTTAGCCGGTAAAAAATCTCAAACTTCACTTCTTCAAAAAATCATTAGTTTAACTAAATTAATTAATTAATTAATGTTAATAATATTAATTTCATTGTATAGTTAAAAATGTTCAGCCACATTTTGATGTAAGACGGCTTCTTCGCTCCCAGAATTAAATGAATGCTAATGGTTCAAAGTTGATGTCGCCAAAAGGAATCACCACGATAAGCTACCTGTAATTGTTACTTATAAATGTCAAAAAATTTTTTAGTCATGCTAAAATTGTTGTGTGCTAGAGCCAGAGCAAGTGGTAGAGTATTGCCATTGAGTCAAAATCATCTTATGCAAGTCAGCTTGTTAATTGTGTAAAAACAATTTTTTCTCAATTGGGACAACATTTCCAAGCAAATCAAGCTTTGCTTTGTTCATTTAGAAGGCTTCTTTTTCATTTAGAAGCTGATACAAGCTAAAATTAGACAAAAAATTTAATATCTGAAGTATTAACGGATATTAAAAAATAGTTACGCTTGTACCGGTATTGTAGAATTAAAGTACTCGTTGAGAGCTTTCGAACGATATAAGAACAACTTTTCAACTCCCAAAATTGCGTAAGTTATGAAGCTTTTAAAATGGCCATTCAAATGCGCATTCTTTCGTTTAAGTCGTTTAAGCCCCGTAAATCTACGGAGCTTAAAAATGACTGATTTTGAACTGGATTTAAGCGGTCTACTTAAACTACTTAAACTAAGTAGTTTTTATGAAAGCAGTTCTACTTAAACGGCTTAAAGTTTAAGTCGCTGAGAGTTTAAGTAGACCTGTATTTGTGAAACGCCACTTTACTTAAAGTTTAAGTAGCTGGTTTTTTGTGAAAGGGGGTCTACTTAAACGACTTAAGTTAAGTCGTTTAAGTTGTTTAAGCCGTTTAAGTAGAAATCGGTTTCACAAAAACCACTTCGTTTAAGTTAAGCCGTTTAAGTACTTTTTGTGAATCGACCCTAAGATGGATGCCTGGATGCTTAAACTAAGAGGCCGATAGCCTGAATTGCTGGATTCAGCCCAATTTAAAGCTTTCCCTTTACAGCATTAAAGCGTAAAGCCAGAAACACTAAATTATTCAGCAGCTCTAGCAAAGAAAAACTGTAAAAATAAGCTCTAACAGGGTCCAGCAACAACAACAACGACGATACGTACTTCACTCTCCTCCAATCGGCGCGATAAATCTAAATGAAGAAGATTCTGGTGAAACCGCATATCATTCACTACCTCCACTGAGAAGTCATGAAACAGTTCTTCAAACTGACTGCGACTCAAACCAGGTCCTGACGGCAACAAGAAATCTAAAATGCAAATTGCTGCGAACATGATGCATATTGTCCAGTTGCACAGAAAGACTTTTCCGCTTAATACAGGTTTTGGCTGAATGCAGTTTATTTGTATTCAATAAATAGTGCACGCATTACGTGCCCCGAACAGTTTGGCTGGCATTTTTTAGTGCCCCCCACTTTTCGGGACCCCCTCCACTTTTCGCAGTCCCCCCCACTTTTCGGGCAAGCCCCCCACTTTTTTGTGGGTCGCCCAAAACTATCGAAAATTTAAGTTTTTGAGGTCAAATTTTCAAAAAGTTTCTGAATTTTTAGCAAATTTAAGGACTTATATATAAGTTAATTTTAAGCTTAAAAAAGCGATTTTTTGTGTTTTTACCTAAAAAATGCTGATTTTTCGCTAAAAATTTTGGTATTTTATACCGTGGACCTGTGTTTTTTTCGTCGAAACTTTTTGCGAACTTTTACGCAGTCCTCCAAAATTTTTTGCGGAATTTCGCAAAAAATTGCGAAATACTAATTTTTTAGTATTTTAAAGATAACTAATGAATTTTAGTAATTTGGCTGTATTTAAACACATTTTTAATATTTAACGCATGGTATTAACCAAGTTATAACTATTTTTCGAAAGTCGAAGCATGTATAAGCGTGTTTTACAAGTATACTTAATAGTGAAGAGATGCGGGGTCTGGGGGCGGAGCCCCCAGAAGCTGAGAAAATTTTGTAAAGCCGAGGAAAATCCTCAGTGTGGAAATACTCAAAAGTTTAGTTTCGACTGTCAGTAAAATCCTAAGATATAAGCAAACTGCTAATAGGTTAATAATTGTTTAAAATTATGGTATGTTATGGTTTCAAGGCTAAAAGAATTTCATTGAATAGCTGTCACTAGGCATTCTAACTCAGCTAAGATTGAAAGATGTCTACGTATATAGAAATACGCGCCGAAGGCTCGAAATTTTTTGAAATTTTTCTTCAAAAAGTATCAGAAACACGTTTATTTCTCATCTGAGACAACTGAAAATGTCTAGAGACAAAATTTTTTGCGGAACTTTACGCAGAGCTCCGAAAAAAAGTTGCGGAATTTTCAAAAAAAGTGCGGAATTTCGCAGTTTTTTTCGCAAAAAACACAGCCGTGGACTCGCCCCCCCCACTTTCAAAACCCTAAAAAATGCCAGGGTTTGGTTTGGTTTCAAACAAAGGATTCAGTTGCTACAACATTTTGGTAATAAAGTCTTTTACATTAATGTGACAATTCTTTCGGTTGCTGAATAATTTCACCTCAACCTAGAAAATGCAGGTGTTAAACATAGGACATGAAGGAAAAGTTGTTTTTATTATTGCACGAAAAAGTCCCCCAAAATGACTGTGAATCATGTACCAGTACGTATAATTTCTACAACATGAACATACCATCAGTTTGTACAGCCACAGTAGCAGTACAAGGTGTTGTAGTAGGATTCCTTGGCGTGGAAAAAAGTGCGCAGGGTTCAAGAGGCGTACCAGAAGATGAAACAGGATATCCTAAAATTAAAATAGTGCGTTATGTTCAATTATAAGGATACTTAAGGGGGGAGGTCGCTTTGGGTCAAAATCGATAGTCACGGATTTCGCTCATTTTCACACACAATATAGGTACATGTGTTCTCAAAAACAAAACAAACCATTAGAGTTCGAAACCAAACAGACAGAGATATTCAGCTATAAAGTTGGAAAACTTCAAAATCACTGTGATTTTCCCTCCGAAGTCATGTCGAGACAGAACGGTAGCGAAATTAGGGTCAACTATATGGCAAATTAATTCTGTGGGTTGGCTAATATTTTAATGCTAAAACGACTCCGGAATATCCATCCAGTCGTTCACAGTAGCTACCGAATGATACCCAATTTGTCTATATTTTGGATATTTCAAAAATTGACTTTTGTGACCTATAAGAGATCAAAGGAGCCGACACGACAGAAAAGTTCTACCTTGAAGCATTTGCCTTTACCTTAATGTCAGGCAGGCATTGAGAGTTTTATATGCCAATTTTGGTGACTTTCGAGTGGGTAACGAGTGAGAAATAATTTTTAAAACGTGAAAATTGTGCAAGATGACTTTTGGTAAAATTTGCCCATTTTTGAGAGCACTACAGATGGTAGAAACTACTGTCATAAGAATTCTGTGTATGCGTAAACTGCAACTATCTATAAACGATTTCAGTAGCTTTAGCCAATCGCGCAGGAGGCGAAAATGTTTCGCTAGTCCTGTTTTTCGTGGTAGAAAAAGCACCAATTTTACAAAATTTTAACTTTGAAAAATCGCCAAAAATCCGACACTGTACAGAATTGTTCCAGAAGGGTTATTTACACTCACTGATATGTCCTAAACATGTACAACAAGGTTGTAGCAATGTATCTTGCATACAACGAAAAATTTTTTGCCACAAACTTTTTAACCTAACTTTTTCATTTTCCTATGTCTAACACATGTCGAGGTCACCTTCAAAGGGCTCTATAGCACGATAGAAGCAATATTACGCAAAACGCTCCTGTCTTTTTGAAGACCCATTGGGACTACACAATATGTGAAAATGAGCAAAATCGGAGATGGTCGAAAAATCGGCCAAAAAGCGACCCCCCCCCTCCTTAAGAGGGGGTCCACTTTAGGGTCAGTTTTTCGACCATCTCCGATTTTTGTCGTTTTCACATATTTTATTGTCCAAATGGGATATTTTAACGAGTTTATAAAATTTAAGCTGGATCTCTTACGGTTGTCGAGAAAATTCACCTCAAAGTAGAGGTATGCATGTGTGAAACATAGGAAATCGAAAAAGTGTCGATTATAATTCTGCGCCTTTGGTATCGATTTAAACCTCTAAACAGATACTGTGTCACTGTGGAATTAGAATTTTGAATTAGGCTTTCAAAAAATTTTAATGAAGTTAGCGAACTGCCGAAAATCGCTAAAATCTGTCGTTTTTGGCGACCAAAAAAGGGGGTCACTAAGTTTGACTGCATATTATAAAACATAGAAGTCTTAACTAAAAATTCTAATTCCATAGTGACACAGTATATATAAGTATAAAGCTTTCGAACGATACTCAATGTTACTACTTCGAATCTTTTGCCAGTGTCGAGATTTTTTTGGCGCAGAAATTAGATTTTTCTGCAAAAATTGCTGTTTTTTTCGAAAGATGGGCATTTTACGACCAAGCTATATTGCGAAATTGCATTTTTTGTATTTCAACATATTTATTTATGCCTTACACTGGATTGCACCAAAAGAGATAATCTCGAGCTTCAGATTAACTCGAGATTAACTCAAGATTAACTGGAGATTATCTTCACAGAGCATTGCACCAACCAAAGCTGGAGATAATCGCGAGCTCGAGATAATCTCCAACTGCTGATATTTCTATCCTACCCCTGACTAGGATTAAGTCGAGATAATCTCGAGGTTTCCACTGGAGATGCCTGGATTTGAGCCGTTGATGAGCATTTCTTCTATTTGTACAACAACTTTTGAATATTATTATACTTTATATATACCATAGGCAGCTCACCAAAATTGATCAAGATGCTTTTACAATGGTAAATTAAATAAGCAAAGGTATTAAATTATCTCAATATATTCCAAAACATTTTAGTTTTATACAATATATGCTGAAATAAACAAATGTTTTATACATAAATCAAAAATCTTTTTATTTGATTTTCCAAACAATCCTTATTTGAAAATGCTTAAACTGGATAATATGATTAAACACAATATATTCCTGGCTGACGCCGCCCAAGTAAACGTCATTTTGTAGTCGACAGATATCCTTCAAATTTTAAATTGACACGTTTTAAAACAAACGAAAAGTTGTAGCTTGATTGGTGAAACGGTTCATCACATGACACGAAAACAGAATTTGATTGGTTAATCCTTAACTCGAGACAATCTCGAGCTTAAGCTGTAGATTGGATAATCTCGAACTAATTTTGGTTGGTGCAGCAGATAATCTGTAACTCAGACTTAGAGATAAGCTACAGCTAAGTCAATCTGAACTTGAAGATAATCTCTAGATTAAGCTAGAGATAATCTTGATGTTGGTGCAAACGGGCGTTAGAATCAATTTATTGCATGAATTACGTGTATCCTACTTACACCTATCCTACTTACGCCTAATGTTTGATGTTTCCGCCGAGAGATAACAAAACTCAAAATCCTACTTACGCCTAAAATGCTCAAAACTGAAATTCCTACTTACGCCTAAAATATTTCCTTGCAAAACTCCAATTCCTACTGTGAAGTTAGCACCGGCAGGAAAGATATAAATTATACTCGAGATTCTAAGCCTAAGTGAAAATAACATCTCATTTGTTGAACGCTCAATCGTTTCGCATCACTCTTGTCTAAATTCGTAGGTTCGATAGCTAATAATTGTATTCCTCCATGTTGGGTTGCTCAGAAGTTAGTGTGGGTGTAAGATTGACAGCAAGTGGTTGGGTCCGAATCGGGGAGATTGGTGTGAGTTTTGGTTAGGATACTTCTGTCGCATAGTCGGCTCCGGCCGGGCGTTTTGCTAGTATTTTTGTGTTTCTATAAAGTTTATGCTCGTCCTTAAAATTAATGTTTGCTCTAATTTTGTCGTCAAGTTCTTGTTTAAAGTACAATAAACCGTTGTAATCTTTCTATCGATTTCTAGTTGGTCAGGCCGAACATTGCTCCAGCGTCACACACCACTGTTGTTACCTGTAATTTAGTCTTATCCTAGGGAATAAAGTCAGTCAGCAACGTTTTTACTAAGATCAGTAGAGTCAAACTTCACATGTGGCGACCGTGTCATGTGGTAGATGTTGGAGGAGTGTGACGGTCTTGACCCTAAATTTTTTCGTGCTTTAGAAGATCGACTTCAAGATATTCAACGGCTTTTTGAATTTTTGCAAAATTTAGATTATCCGGACGAGTATAACGATTTAGTTTTGCGACAGAGGTGTTGTGAGCAGGCCCCAGTTATGGATCGGGGGGACCCGCGTGAACTTGGGGAATACACTGATCCGCCCCTCCAGGACGGGGTTCCACCTGGAACTCGGGGGGGGAGCGCCCTATCGGAACTGGGGGATCCCCTACATCCCCACTACGATTCCCTTGCAAACTTGGGGGGAAAATTCTGGGCGAAATCAAAATATTCCCTGTTGTATGGCTCAAGTCCCGGTCAGTAGTAGAGGTCCACCCCCCCAGTGGACCCAGGCGGGGGGTTCTTCCCAGCCCCAAACGTCGGCCTCTAATACTCAACAAATTCCACGGCCGTCATATTCTCAGATGTTGAATAAAGCTTTCGGCCCTCCAATTCTTTCTCCCGATCAGATGGTGCAGGATGGGGGGCGAACCCCCCAAAATTCCTCCCAACCCCCCCTCCCCCCGACGCCCACTCCAGAAATTCAGGGAGAAAATTCAGCTTCGGCTGCGGGTTTGGAACAGGTGTGTGTTGTTATTACGTCTCCGTCGGAAGAAACGGGGGGTTCGGCAGTTCCCCCGGGTCAGACTGTGCTACCATCTGAGGAGGAAATTTTCGCGGCGGCGGCTGCTGTCGTGCGGGACCCGGAAATTCGCGAGCTCCCGCGGGTGCTCCTACATTTTTCACACTCGTTTTTGGAGTGTTAAGTTGCGGGCCGCTCCGGTCTCCGCATACCGGGTGAGGTGGGTCGCACGCTCCTTAACATTCTTTTTACTTTTTGATTCCGTTTCGTTTAGTTTGCCTTTGAGATTCTCTTTGATAAGCACAGGCCTATGGGGTTTCTCCTCCGCATACCGGGGCTGCGATTCTCCCATTGGTTCTGGAGCTACTAAAGTCATAGGTGGGGCTGTAATTTTGTGTCGTCAGTATTTTGTTTTGTTTACTTCTGCCATTTACTTAATCATGATTCTTTTGTGCTTTATTTGATTGCCTTAATTTTTGTTTTTGTGTGTTTTAGCTAATCTTTTGTCTGCTATGCCGGTGCCGACCCCCCATCCTCAGTGCCGGGTGTGCTCCCCAGGAAAAGTGTCAGCTGGATTGGATTGGATTTTCCGGCCATCTGCTTCGGCCCTGGTTCTGGCGCGGTCGGGTACCGCCGTGACTGGTCGGTGGTTGCTGGTGCTGGGTCCCTACGGGCTTTTCTCTTGCCAGGCCTTCTTGAACTGTCTGCTCCGACCATGGCCTGGTCTTTGGATTGTTTCGGTCTGGTTGGCCGTCGGCTTTGACTTTGGGCCGCACAATGCTTTTGTGTGGTGGCCATTTGGCTTGGTCCCATGTGGTGGTGGCCGCGGTTGGCCGCCTCTTTGGACTTTTTCGGGCGTGTTGCGCCCATTGCTTTGGTTCCTTCTGGGTTGGTGGTCGACCCTGTGTCTGGCCTGCGGCTTGCCGGCCATTCGTCTGCGTCGGTGGGTATGCCTTGCCTGCTCACCTGTTCCATCTTTGGGAGCCTCGCTCTGCTGGCCTCCCTGGTCTGGCCCTTTTGGACTGTTGGGGCGCTTTGCGTCCTTTGGTTGCTTTTGGTGACTGGTGCCATGGTCGGTTTGGCACTGGTGGCTCTCCTGCCTATTTTGCCGTGGGGCGGGCTCACTTTGCCTGCTTCCGTCTGCCATCTTGTCGGCTTTTGGTCAGGCTTGGTCGCTGGTTTCCGGCCTTTGGGAAGGCTTGGGGGCCTTTTGCCTTTGCCTGGTGGTCTTTTGGCCTTTGTGAACTTTTTCCGGTCTACCTGCCGCCATGGGGATGCTGGGCCAGGTGGTGCACGGCTTGTTTGGCCATAAATTTGTGCCTGGTCCCAGTCCCGTTTGACTTTGGTCTTGGTTTGGTTGGGTTGGACTTGGTGAACGTTGACAGGAGACCCCTCGAGGCCTGGTACGGGGCGATCTGGTAGGGTCCGGCTGGACGGGCTCGTGGCTCAGTGACAGTCTACGGTTTGGAATTGCATCATCTGCGGTGCTGGGGAGTAAACCGCACGTGTCCTATCTTCTGCACACCTGTGACACTGTCCCACCACCCTACTGTTGTGATTTTTGTATTGTTGTTTAATCCATGTCTAGGTGATTGGTATCTTTTTCGGGTTCTAATATACTGGTTGTGATTTGCAGGGAGGGAGCCGCAGGGATCAAATTTTAAAATTGGGGTTCAACTGATGATATTTTCTGTTCTTCTTTCGTCTGGGTGCCCGCCACCTCGGTTTATCCGTTGTAAATGTCGGTGTCGGTATAGTTAATTTTTCACTATCTCTTTTCTGTCTGTTTTTCTACTAAATACGGTTACACGGTTTATTTTTTCCTTGACATTTCAAATTTCTTTTTTGCTTTTTTCTTAAAAAATTGGCAATTATTGATGACATTCTTTCTTTTTTCTTGTTTCTACTAATCTAGTATTCATTTGGCATTGTCATGTACATTTTTCGTCATTCCATTTTGTGGCTGCTATAATTTTGGTACAATATTTGATTCTTTTGTTGCTTATCTTAATGCATAATACTTTGTCATATATCTACGTATTTACAATAGCCATAGTATTTCTAATAGTGGGTTTTGTTTCTGTTTTGCTACTGTTTCCTGTCGGTGCTCCCTACTCTTTTGGTACCTGGGTGTACTCGGGCGGGAATTTCAAAAATTTTTTACGTAGGTTTTGAGTAGGTAAGTAAGTTTTTGTAGTAGTTTGTCAAAAATGTCTCGATTCAGTTACGAGTAGTTTTACCGTCGGCCGGTTAGCATGTTAAAAAGTTGTGTGCTCAACCGTGGTATGGTGTATGTTCACCGCAGTTATTTACTTTTATCTTTACGTAATTTTCACCAAAGTTTTATCTTTACTAGTACCTAAGGTACCTGTGCGTAACATCGTTTTTATCAAGTTGTCTAACTTAGTGGACCCGTCCGAGGCCGCCCGGGGCCAAAAGAGGGGGTATTATGTGAAGTTAGCACCGGCAGGAAAGATATAAATTATACTCGAGATTCTAAGCCTAAGTGAAAATAACATCTCATTTGTTGAACGCTCAATCGTTTCGCATCACTCTTGTCTAAATTCGTAGGTTCGATAGCTAATAATTGTATTCCTCCATGTTGGGTTGTTCAGAAGTTAGTGCGGGTGTAAGATTGACAGCAAGTGGTTGGGTCCGAATCGGGGAGATTGGTGTGAGTTTTTGGTTAGGTTACTTCTGTCGCATAGTCGGCTCCGGCCGGGCGTTTTGCGAGTATTTTTGTGTTTCTATAAAGTTTATGCTCGTCCTTAAAATTAATGTTTGCTCTAATTTTGTCGTCAAGTTCTTGTTTAAAGTACAATAAACCGTTGTAATCTTTCTATCGATTTCTAGTTGGTCAGGCCGAACATTGCTCCAGCGTCACACACCACTGTTGTTACCTGTAATTTAGTCTTACCTTAGGGAATAAAGTCAGTCAGCAACGTTTTTACTAAGATCAGTAGAGTCAAACTTCACACTACTTACACCTAAAATGAAAGCTCTACCGTAATCCACTTGTATGTTTTACCGTGCAGACTTTGTACTATGTCTACACTGTAACTAATGCGTGGAAATAATAAATGTATAAAAATCTTCATTTAAAATTCCATGACAAATAATTAATAGTTTAATTAATTAATGTTTTGACAAATAATCTTTTATCAGCAATGCATTTAACTTAAAACTAGAGAAGTTGCACATGCATTCAAAGACATGCGGTCAAACCCAAACGTCTGTGCATTTATGGTCTCATTTTATAATTATAGAATATAACACAGGGGCTGTTCAGTGTTCAGTATAGGCTAAAGTTAAGCATAAGATTTAAGCTTATACTGATGCTAAATCGAAAAACGTATTTAAAATTAGTGTTCTATGATTCAAAAAACCCTGGATACTTCAGCAAGATACTTAAATACTTAAAATTTTAAAACTTAAGATTGTATGATCAGTTAGGTAATAGTTGGGCAGCATAAATTTGAGCTAAATTGATTAAGTTTTGCTGAAAAAAACGAACTCCTCCTCCAAATTGTTTGCTAGATCCTGAAAAATTATGTCCTTACTTTAAAATTTAAAACCATTTCGGTGTGCTGTGATATTTCATTTAGCTTGTTAATTTATCTGGAAAAATGGAAATTTATTTCTAATAAACAAAGGTGAACCGCAAAATTGCTATTTAGTTCATATAAGCAAAGGTAGATTCATCCAAACAAATTCAACCAACTTCAGGATCAAAGTAAGAAACTGGATACTGTAGATTTTAGGCGTAAGTAGGAATCCGAGTTTTGCATAAACATTCTTTAGGCGTAAGTAGGAATGTGAGTTTTGACAGAAAAAATTAGGCGTAAGTAGGAATTGGAGTTTTGAAAACGATTAGGCGTAAGTAGGATAGGCGTAAGTAGGAGTAACCCATGAATTATGCTGTATCCAGTACTTCTCAGTGCGCCAATGGGGAACCCCTCAGACCCCGAATTTCGCAAAACAGCAATTTTTCAAAATTTTCAAAATATGACATATTATATATCAATCGAAAGCCCTCAGTGCAGGGATGAATTCTTCTCATAGAACTATGGCTCGAAAATGCTTCTATTTTAAATTAAGCGCTCTTAAATATTTCATTAAATCGGGGAGAACAGGGGACTGGCTTCTTCGGAAAATCATTTAAGGAAGCTTCTGATCACGCTTATCTGGCTTGAATCTGTTCGAAAATGTTTTTATTCCTGCTGGAGCAGGAATGTATAAAACGGAAACTTATATGTTTAGTGCATAGTGAGTCATTTCTCCATTTAGAAGCCCTATCTTCAACACAGGGCTAGCTCAGGTGTAAGGAACAGAACTGAGAGCCGTCGCGCAGTCTTCGACTGCCAGCAATCTAAACGGTTGCAGATTTTTTAGCACCAGGGAGCTACACATCGGTGCATTAGGTAGGTACTAGCTTGCGCTGGACATCACAAGTTCAGCCAGGCATGGCAAGAATAGGTATGATCTCCCTGATTTGGGAAGGCAAGTGAAATTGTAAACAAAACCTTGAGCTTCCTACAAAAACAAGTTTGCATTTGAACAAAGAAAAGGTCTATAAGGAATACTGCCCCCTTTTGGGGCCTACTTGTTATTAATTGTTTTTAAATGTGCATAACAAAATAAGCTAAATATATGAAGTTGATTTGCGCAAACGTGCTTCAGTTGTTTGCAGCACCCTCATTGTCGCTGATATTCAAATTGTACTCAATGAATGGCTCATAACTTACGGAGAACTGAACGAAACATCTCAAAATTTAAACTTGAAATGTACGACATATATGGGTAGATTATGTGTGAAAATGAGCGAAATCCGTGGTCTAAAAAATTTTCACGATGGACCCCCCTTAACTTGTCACTGGTTACTTAACTTATATATAAACGACTTAGCTTATCCTACAAACAAACTAACATACGTACTCTCCACCACAAAAACCGAAGATCTTCGTTGCCAGATTTTGTTCTGAGAAAACTAAGATTTCTAGGTGCCTTGGCGATTTTTTATTCAACTTTAGCCATTTTGACACCTTTATCTGCACACAGCTTTCTTTTTTGCGAACATCCTGGCATTTTTTAGTGGAGACCCCCCACTTTTCGGTTCCCCCTCCACTTTCATCCCCCCCACTTTTCGGCAAGCCCCCCCCACTTTTTTGGGGGTCGCCCAAAAGTGTCAAAAAATTAAGTTTTTGAGGTCAAATTTAAAAAATTTCTCAATGTTTAGCTACGTAATTTATGGATTTATAAGTTAATTTTAAGCTTAAGAACAGCGATTTTTTGTGTTTTTACCTAAAAATGCTAATTTGTGGCTAAAAATTTTGGTAGTTTATATATACCTTGGACTCGCCCCTCCCCCACTTTTCGGAAGCCCCCCACTTTCCCCTCCCTGGGGGGGGGGGGGCTGGGGGCTAGCCCCCCCCACTTTCAAAACCCTAAAAAAATGCCAGGCATCTACATATGCAATGAGAGTAGCACAGTTTTTAACATAATATCCTCTGGGCTTTTTCTAGGCGAAAAAAGTGGGGTGGGGAGAGCGGGGGAGCCCCCCCCCACTAGTGAGGGGGGAGCCAAAAGGGGATCTAAAGTGGTCTAAAATCGCTAAAAACGCAGTAAAAATAGCCTGTTTTCTACATATACTGCTATAACTATGCTTAAAAGTGCTCAAAAATTGAGTTTGAGTACCAAAATAGACGATTTTTGACCAAAAAATTCCGATAAAGCCGGAAGTTTTGAAAATTTGGAGCAAAAATCCTTAAAATTTGACATTTTCTGGGTACCTTATGGTGAGTGGGGGGGGGAAGCCCAAAAAAGTGAGGGTGGGGCCGAGTGGGGGGAACCCACCCCACCCTCACCCCCTAGTAAAAAGCCCAGATACTTCGAGTAATGTTCTACCTTCCATTCTCAGTTACTGTCTCAGCTGTCTGACACTATCAAAAAAGAATCTTCCAACTATATATAAAGTTAAAGCCAAGTTAACTAGGCAGAAATTGAGTGCGCGTCCCTCATACCAGTTGAAACAGGAGGATTACTCCTTTCAACAGACGAAGAAGAGAATCCAGCGCTACTGATCAGATCAAGCTCTTCCAGCCATCGGACTGATTTCCCATCACCGCCACTCGTCACCGAAGACTTTCCTTCTGCGCTCGAAGCGGCAGCTGCCCCTCTGCAGGAGAACGTTTCCCAGGAGCGTTCAGTGGAACTGGCCAGCAAACGACTGGGACCGGGAGTCAGTCTCAGATTAGAAGCATTCGTCAAAATGCCTGAAAACAGCAACATAAAACTTCAAACTTTAATCAAACGGTGCCATATCTCATCACACAAAACAGTTGCTTAGTAGTAATGCACAGGAAATATGCAACATGTTCAGACTAAGATGAGACCAGAGTTTTGTAGACAGCGGGCTGTCGGAAACAAAATCAATTTATAAATATGTATAATAGTACAAAGTCAATATATACTCCTGAAGAAAAATAAAACTAAAGCACATGAGGGACAGGGCAATAAGTAAGCCTACCTTTTCGACCAGCCGTTGAAGTGATACTGGAGAGAAAGCTGGAAGAATCATCGAGCACAGGCACGTCCGTAGTTGCACTGCGTTTCAGAGGTTCTGGGGTATCCAATGATACGAGTTGTGCCGTCTTTTCTATATTCTCTGTCTAAAAAATTTTTACTTTGAAATCAAGGCAAGTCCAATACTGGTCTTTTTAGTGAAGACTTATATATACTTATACGTAGCTCTAAAGTTGTATGAAACTTAAATCCCATTATGAAGCAGCTAGACATGTCCATCATTACAAATAATTGCAATTGCATGCATTTGTTATGAATACAAGTAATAAAAATGCTCCTCCGGAGCATGAAAAAGTAATATGGGTGGTGGTGAGGTTGTAAATTCAAGAGAGGACTAGTCTTAAAAATGCTTAATATGGAGGCTAGGTTCAAAAAAAGAAGAGGACTAGGTTTTGGCCGAATTAATATGGGCACAGCTTCGCCGAGCAACCCATATTCGCGGACTGAAAAAGTTATATACATACGTATTACATATGTATATATACCGTCAAGAAATTGAAGTAAACGCTGGCCAGCAGGCGGATCCACGAAGGATACAAGGCATTAATCATAAAGAAATAATGAAAACCGCATGCCTGCAGTCACTAAGGCCGTAGCCTTAGTCCGAACAGGAGAGCGCCAATGGGCGCGGTGAGCGCTCTTACCCAGGGAGAACTATTCCCTGGAGCTCCTACCTGGTTGTCCAAGAAGGACAGCCAGCTCGGCTCTATCTGTGCTGCAACATAGCCAGAGAAGGTTTTATCAAAACCTCTCTGACCGTGCTTTGCACAGAAAGAGGACTGCAGTGGCCAGCGGATCTCCGTAGAGACACAAACAGTTGTTGAGTGTTTGTGCATATAACGGTAGTGCATATATCAGGGTATTTTTTAGGGATTTTTTTCCGGGGGGGGGGCCCGGGCCCGGGGGGGGAAACAATTTTTTGCAAAAATGAGCCAAAAATGGTATTTTTTGGCGTATTTTGCATGGTGAAACGCAAAAAGCTCTCAAAAATGCCAGGATTTAAGCTAAAAATAGCTATTTTTACGAAAAAATGTCCGGCGAAGCCGGAAAATTTTTGTAAATTGGCTTATTTTTGGCAAAAATTTGGGCCTCCAAAAAATCCCGGGGGGGGGGGAAGCAAAAATCCCGGGAGGGGCGATTTCGGGGGGGGAGGCATTTTCGGGGGGGGAAGGTCAATTTCGGGGGGGGGGGCCGCCCCCCCCCCTGTAAAAAATACCCTGTTGTACAAGTAACAAAAATGCTCCGCACAAAGGAGGATAATATGTGTGTGGTGGCCTGTGTCTATCCTTAAAATTGAGCAAATAAAGACAAAAATGTACATATATATATACCACAACAAGTTTGGGTGGATGGCTCTATGACGGAAGTTGATTAGTTAGCTTAGGGTTTTCATTTGATGCCAAAGTTCACCACTTTTGATAAATTTCATTTTTGACCCAAAGTCCCCACCCCACCACAGCACTCTACAGCCACTTTGGGTACGCAGTTCTATGACAAGAGTTGCTCAGCTCACTTAAGGATTTCATTTGATGCCAAAGTTCACCACTTTTAAAAATTTTCATTTTTGACCCAAAATCGTCTAAGTCCCCACCCCACCCAACCACAGCACTCTACAGCCACTTTAGGTACGCACTTCTATGACAAAAGTTGCTCAGTTCGATGCGGGTTTTCATTTGGTATCAAATTTGACCACTTTTGAAAAATTTGATTTTTGACCCAAAATCGCCCCAAAGTCCCCACAGTAGTAAGGGACGGGCAAAGCTTGTAGTTTTAGGGGGGGGAGGAGGGGGAGGGGAGAGGCGCTGAGGCGCTGAGGTGCTGAGGCGCTGAGGCGCTGAGGGATTAGGGGGTGGAGGAGGGGAGAGGCGCGGAGGCGCTAGGGGGTGGAGGAGGGAGAGGTGCTGAGGCGCTGGAGGCGGTGCTGTAGCCGACCGGAACCGCGGTCGACCCAAGCATAAAATTGAAATTTGACCATTTTCTCTGGAAAAACTTTCTATAGGGGGTTTTCAGGGTCGTAGAATTCGAAAATGATGTTCATTTTCCTCTGTTGCTTATGCTCCGTGCTCTACGTGACCCTTGCCCGGAACCACGGTCGACCCAATCTTAAAATTGAAATTTGACCATTTTCTCTGGAAAAACTTTGTATAGGGAGTTTTCAGGGTCGTAGAATTCGAAAATGCTATTAAATTTCCTCTGCTGTTTATTCTCCGTGCTCTACGTGACCCTAGACCGGAACCTTGGCTGACCCAAGCTTAAAATTGAAAATTGTCAAAATTCCTCGGGAAAACTTTATATAGGGGGTTTTCAGGGTCGTAGAATCCGAAACTACTATTAGTTTTCCTATCCTACGTAAGCTCCGTGCCCTGAGTGACCCTCGACCGGATTTATAGTGTTGTTAAATTAAGTCAATGGTGTTTTTCTTTTTCTTGATATTTTCTGGTAAGGTAAGCCAGGCGAACTGGCGGAAACTTTTATTTCAAACAATATATACAACAGGGTTTACAAGTGACTACATGTTATATACAATTCAATGATTGCAGCTATAATGATTCCATGGTGTAATAAACCATTCGGGAACTGTCCATCGTTTACAGGGATGATTTCCCAACCATTCAGTAAACTCCACCGATCGAACGTCACAGTCAAGGGGTCCCAGCACAAACGCAATGTCAATCCGGGCAGTTTCCATAGATTCAAATATTTCCTGGCCTTGCTGCTCAAGTTTCCTTAATCTTCCAAGTAACGCCCTTCTGCAATGGTTGATCTGGCTCCGGCAAGATCATCATCAGGTCGTACTGTCCAGATTTCCGCAATGCTTCCCGAAATAAAATTGAGGCATTGGGTCCATGCCGATTAAGAGTCGATATAATGTCCAAATTTCTGTCATGGTCAGGGGTCCGACTCCTGAGATCAGCATCCACATTGGGAGAAAATAATCCCACTTCCAGTAGATAATCCAATACAGGCTCTGCCTTCATATCGTTGCAAAATAAGACTAAATTGTCTTTAACAATATCCATAGTAATACCTAAAATAAGCAAAGTAAATGATAAGTGTAAGGGACAAGTGTAAAGTTATGTACCAAAGGGACTCATCTAAGCTTCAGAAAAAACGACGCACACACATAACGAACGACGCAAAACTGCTTGGCACCCTGCTGACTTTGCACCTGCCCTTTTTAAAATTTAACGCTTGGGATCCCTGCTGTGTTTGCACCTGTCCAAAAAGGCGTCGCTCAGATTTAAATTGCGTTTAATCTTTATACGTACACTCAGGACTTGCAGTGGATAACGGAAAGAGCGCTCAGGTAAGTATAGACTTTGGAGATGAAGGAACATTAACAGATCTCTGTGGAGATGAAGGAACATTAACAGATCTCTGTGTTTTCTTCTTTTACTGCTTCTTTGTGCTTTTTACTGTTTTCTTGTTTCAGATACGATCTACTTTACTTCAAGCTGCATACCGACGCCAGCGGCCCAGCATGAAGTTTACCTGTCAAGACTGTGGGCGTTCTTTTATTCGAAGAGAACATCTAGTTGGGCACTACAAGCGGATTCATATTAATGGTGGTGAGCCGCGCAGACCGAAACGAAGAATGAACGAACCGGAGGAAAAACACTGCCTCGACTGCTCCCGGACATTTTCGCGGCCAGACTCATACCATCGCCATCTCATAGAACGTCATGTCAAATCAAGACCATTTGCATGTGAAGAGTGTGGCTTTGCCTTTGCTAGAAAGTCGAGTCTAAGAGCCCACAGTGCACGGATTCATGGAAACGGAAACTCATGTCGAGGAAAACAAACACACCACTCGACATCAACGGAACGACAAGCAGTCAACAGCACAAGAAGAAAAGCAAGTTGGGACCCGAACCAGCTGAAGACAAAACCAACAACGGATCAAATATCAACCGAAAACAGCGAACCAACAACGGATGAGACACCAGCCGAAGACAAACCAACAACGCATTGAACAGAAGACAAACCAACAACGGATCAAACACGAGAGAGCGAACCAACATCAACACCATGAAACCCCGACACTGACAATTGTTGTATTATTGTTTATGCTATGTTTTATCTGAAATAAAGCCATCCGCCTTAATGGCCTCAGGCGGAACCTCCGAAGAGGTTAGATGATTCCATTCAGTCAAGGTGAATAGCCAGCGAGGTTTGTCATTCCATCAATCAGTCTTAGTCCGACTCGACTCCGTCCGCAGTATCTCCTGACAGAGGCACGTAGAACAAGTAGAGCTCAATTGCAGTCTTCTTATGAAGAATGTGGGCCACAGTCTGTTTCGGGAAATGTTCCACATCCGTAAGTGCAATGGGGACCAAAGTTCCAGTACCATTGTTGACAATCATAGAGACTTTACGTTTGCCTCTCAAGAGATTGCTAATCCGAGTGACCCACGTCTCGCTGTCCATGGGCACACGGTCGTCAATTTGTATCCATTTCAAGCCAAAGTTTGGCTCGTTATGTTCGTATGGTTCAATCATGTTTGTTGCAGGTTGGTTGAGCTATTTTGATGCTTAGATATTGTTTAGCGGTTCCTTTTATTAATTTCGTATGTATTTACAGCGTAATCATAGTCGTGATTACGCAATCATGATTGCGCAACCACCTCCAACCGCAGTGATTGTATATTGCTATTGCACACCATAGATCAGTTACGTGATAGTTCAGTTTGTGCTCTACTGCAAGAGCTTTAGCGAAGGCAACAAATACGAATACTCGAGGTATCACATTTATTCTGTCACTAAATAGGTAATCCGCAATCTTCATCAGCGAATCAAGACATGGCTGGGCTTGTCTTGCCATTTGCATTAGTTCCGGATTGGGTGAAGTTCTACAGCTTTGGACAAAGTGGAGTATATGCTCCATGATAATAATAAAAGGATTGGATGTATTCAGTATGCAGGTATGTCAAGAATGGAACCCAGACGATTTCTACTTATTACTTTGGTGCTGACGATTACAATCACCAGCATCAGCATATTCACTTTGAACTTAACCCTTCCAGTGCCAAGAAACGATACCTTCTATCCAATCACTATTCGTTTGCTCCCAGATAGGAAAACTGAGCTAGTTCAGAATAATCTGAAGGAGACACTCAGCGAGAAGCAGTTGCACAAAATGCAGCAATTTATGCACAAGTGTTTTAACCAAAACTGTAAAATCAGCGAAAATCCCAGCCTTCTTTGCCCATTCAAGGCAGAGCAGTACAGTATGCAACTCTGTATGGCGGATGACAAACAAATAATGTTTGCTAAAATTGGGAAGATGTACATTACAAGAGAAGACTTGCTCAGAATATATGAGCTATGAAAGTTAATAAAAGGGATTGATGACCGAAGTTAATAAAAGGAACTAGTAAACTGATTATTTTTATGATGACAGCAAGACAATTAAGGTTTTGCACCTACTGCGGCAAGGATTACGTAAACTTGAAATCACTTGACAACCATATTGCTCTTCAACATGGCAACTACTTGCAAATCATGCAGCCTTACCTTCCCGGACCTGAAGGAGAAGCGAAGACACATGCGAGATGGACATCCTCGTTTATGCTGCGGCCAAGTCTTCAACACGATGAGAGATTTGCGGTGGCACAAGGACCAATTCCACAAAAACGAAGGAAGGAAGAGACGACAGACGAGTACGGAAGGTTACGTGAAGACGAAAACCAGACGCGGAGATGATTTGCTGCTATTCACCAACCTGAATCATCCCTTTTCCAACTACTACAAGGCCAACTTTATCGTATATGGAGTGCCCTTCAGGAGTGTTATGCAATTCTACGTGGCAGAAAAGGCAAGGTGGCTTGGAGAATACGACAAGTTCAATCGAATCGTACAAGCTTGGACGCCTGAGGAAGCTATTCATATTGGTACAACTCTACCAACAGAGAACGATGAAGATTGGGAGAGGATGCGTGCTTCGGTGGTGGAGATGGCGGTCAGAGAAAAAGTGCGGCAAAATGCGGACATTGAACGGCTATTGCTGGATACTGATAATGGGATAATTGCGGCTGCAACTGGATCGGTTGACAATTATTGGGGCATTGGTCTGGACGCAGATGATCGCCTTGCCATAAACCCAAAGAAATGGCGTGGCGAAAACATTCTTGGGAAGATACTGATGAAGATTAGAGAAGAAGCTAGAACCTGCTAACTGATAAACTCGTATGCTGTATTGTAGTGTAACTGTATTGTATTGTAGTGTAACTGTATTGTATTGTAGTATAACTGTATTGTATTGTAAGTGTGCTTTATGAATGTTGTAAACAATAAAAACAACGTTTCCGCCAATCGTCAAGCGTGATGAAAATGGCACTTATACCTACTCCTTTTTTGATGCTACAGCATCCCTTTACCTGCATAGTTGCAGCGCCAACTAAAGCTGGAAAGACTACATTCGTTTCAAAGCTATTACAGCATGCGGATCAGATGATCCGACCCAACCCAGATCGGATCATGTGGTGTTACACCGAATGGCAAGAAGCCTACGAAAACCTACCCTATGTTACTTTTCAAAAGGGACTACCCAATTTAGAAGAACTGAAGCGTAACAAGCACATGAATACTCTCATCGTTCTGGATGATCTCATGTCGGAAGTAACAAAGGATTCTAAACTGGTGGAATTGTTTACGCGAGGGTGCCATCATTGGTCCTGCAGCGTAATACACATCACTCAAGATATATTCTTTGCAAGGAGGACAAGCAGGATAAATGCTCAGTACATTGTACTAATGAAGAATCCTGCGGACAAACTAACCCCTCTGAATCTCGCCAAGCAAATGTACCCTGGACAGGTGGACGGCTTCATGCAAGCCTTCAATCACGCCACAAGTAAGCCTCATGGATACCTTCTGATTGATCTGGATCAAGCAACACCAGAAGAATTTCGACTGCGAACAAACATATTTCCAGACGAACTGAATGGAGTGTATTCACTCAAGAAGACATAAATACAATACAGGTAGTAACCACAATGAAGGCATAAAAACTAGCCTTGATTCATGTATCATCAGCGATATGGCTCAACGATTTGAAAAGAACGCAGACTATTTGAGTGTTCTGTGCAAGTGTAACCCAAAACAACGTAAAGCTATACTCAAAACAGCAGACAACCAGCTCATTGGAGTCATTTGTGACTGTGTGGAAAACGTACTTGCGGGTAACGTACCGCTTAGCGACGAAGAAAAGCATCGTCTAAGAAAACACATCAACGTTCTCAGAAGAATTCGAGCAAAGAAGACTTTGGCCAGCAAACGGAAGGAAATTGTTCAGCACGGAGGATTCTTGCCTGCAGTTTTGGCTCCTCTCATTGGCGTTGTTGGTGGACTACTCAGTGATCTGATACTCAGAAGATGATGGAATATTCAATACTGGTTAGACCAGATTATTTCGAGCAGCATGGAGAAGTTGCAGCCCAGCAAATCAAGGAAGCGCTGGAGCAGAAAGTACCCTCAGATGTGAAACTTGCCCTATACCGCCAGCAAAACTACCGGAACCGGCTAATCAAGGAAAAGCCGAGAACGACAATGACTGTTAAAAGGGAGTCATCTCCTCAGACAGATAGCATTATTGTGGATAATCTTCCACCAGCAGTTCAAACGAAAGGTAAAATGCTTATCCAGCATTTGCAAAACCTTAAGGGATTTAGAGTGAACGATAGAGGGGAAATTGAGTATAAAGGGCAAATTGCCCCTGACTCACGGATATTTGATCTCATTAACGATTTTGTCAGGAAACGAAAGACGAAAACGTCTCAACCTGGCGATGATTTATTTGTTGAAGCTCTACAAGATAGCAATGTACCCCGCGAATTTATAGGAAACTCAGCAAGATGGGCTGATATTCGAAAGCATAAAAAGCAAATTGGACGCGGATCTAATATATCCAAAGCCCTGAAGCGTTTAAAATGGAAGCGATCTTAGATGAACTGTATTATGACCCTAGTAAAAACACTGCGTTTGCTGGTCAGCAGGCACTGCTAAGTAAAGCGAAAATTGCTGGTGCTACTGCCCAAAATGTGCGAGACTACCTCAAGAAGCAGTATACCTATACTATGCACAAACCCATCAAGCGAAACTATAGAAGAAGACGCTATGAAGTTGCTGGAATAGATAGACTTTGGCAGGTCGATTTGGCCGATATGGTCAGAGTAGCAGATGATAATGATGGGTACAAGTACCTACTTACTTGTGTTGACGTGTTCTCCAAGTACGCTTGGGTTGTTCCAGTCAAATCAAAGGCAGGTACAGAGGTAGCAAATGCATTTCAAACCATTTTGAACAGCGGACGGATACCCAAAGCACTACAATCAGACAAGGGAAAGGAATTTCTGAACAGCACCTTCCAGAAACTGCTGAAAGCAAACGACATTCACTTTTACACATGCAATAATCCCGACATCAAGTGTAGTCTTGTTGAGAGGTTTAACAGAACCATAAAGACAAAGCTGTTCAAGTACTTCACCAAAAACAGAGCCTACAGATACATTGATGTACTGCCTCAGCTGGTAGCTGGCTATAACGATTCCAAGCACCGTAGCATTAAGATGAGTCCTAATATGGCCTCGGATCCACAAAACCAGTACAAGGTCTTCGAGAACCTATATGGTGAATTAGAACCCTTTAAAGCTCCGACATTTAGTGAAGGAGATATTGTGAGAATTAGCCGATCAAAAGGCATTTTTGAAAAGGGGTATCTTCCGAATTGGTCGGAAGAACTGTTTAAAATTACCAAACTTTCTCCAGGCCAACCCCCAATGTACCAACTAAGTGACATGCAAGGGGAACCCATTGAGGGTGGTTTCTATGAGGAGGAACTTCAGGCTATAACTGAACCAGAGACGTATTGGATTGAAAAGATCATAAAAAGTAGAGGTAGAGGCAAAAATAAGCAATATTTGGTGAAGTGGTTAGGATACCCTGACAAATTTAACAGCTGGATTAACGAAAATGACGGATTTTTACCTTCATCTACCTAGCAATACAAACGGCTTTAACACTTTAAGCAGTTTTAGTGTAAAGCTACCACACCGTATAGACCTGGACGGTCAATGGGAAGTTGCTCTTGTCGAGTTCATTTATCCCGTGACATGGGCTAATCTGGGCAGAAAAGTTGACGCTATAGCGAGTATTCATTTCTCTGATGATAGCTCAAAGGCTAAAGCTCTGCCTGCAAGACATTACGCAACAGTAGAAGATTTATGCGAAGGCATAAACAAGAGCATTCAGTATATGAAAAATGAGACCGGTGAGGTGGCTGAGTGCAAGTTCTACTTTGACAAAGACCTACATCGTGTAGTGTTTAAAGTGTTTGAAAACCCAGACAATCTTGAACATCCAAACTTTTTCAGTATCAAGTTTAGCGAAAAGTTGGCGTATATGCTAGGCTTCAATGAAAGACTGCTAGATTCTCAGCCGCCTACTGAGGAAAGAGAAGATATTGACGACTGGGATTCCCTAACATCAAGCGTCGTTACAAAACACAAGATTATTGCAACTGGAGAACCCGATATGAGAGCTGGATTCTATTCCATGTACGTCTACTGTGACATTGTAGCACCTCAAATCGTCGGAACAATAACTGCGCCCATTCTGAGAGTCGTTCACGTTGAAGGTGAACATGGAGACATTATAGATAAGATCTACAACAACCCGCACTACGTTCCAGTACTCAAAAAGGAGTTTGACACAATCGAAATCAATATAAACGACGATAATGCTCGACACATTGCATTCAATTACGGAAGAGTGTTTGCAAAACTGCACTTTAGAAGACAACAACTATGAGAACTCCATATTATCCCGAAAGTGTGAAAACCTGGGAGCACAGTTTGCTTCAAACAGGTGGGGCATTTTACAAAGGAGTGCCTTATCAGAGGGGTGCTGGATTTGGTAAAGTACTTGGAGGCATCTTCAGAGCGATATGGCCAACAGTGCGAAAAATTGGTGCAGAAGTAGGCAAAGAAGCATTACGGACAGGCTCAGAGGTCGCGAGAGACTACTTGAATAGAGGAGAAGATATTGGAACGTCGTTTAAACGACACTCAAAACAAGCCGTTGGCCGAGTCTTGGAAACCACGGGTAAAGACTTACAGGAAGGAAAGGGCCTTGGGTCAAGAAAGCGGGCCAATAACATAAAAACAATAGGCAGAAGCAAAGCTAAGCGTAGAAAAAGAGACATTTTAGACTATGACTAAGCGACTTGACGCAAATTCTGTTCCCGGTTTCAAGAGTGAACTGGACTTATTCTCACTCCCACCCACTCAGGTGGCCGTTGAGAAAGGATACTGGTCAGAATATTACCCCCAAAATCCTGTAACCAATTCCGGTCCATACAGGATATTCGTCCCAAGGGACGCGTACATGTTAGATCTCAACAAAAACTACCTTTACATAAAACTCAGAGTGGCAACGGATGCTGGCGCAGCTGTGACTCAGACGGCAGCAGCTGATGGAACTGTAGATGCTGACGACTTTCCCGTTGCTCCAATCAATTTGATAGGAAAGACCCTGTTTGAGCGCCTTATAGTTAAACTCACCGATAAGGAAATTTACAACTCTGGCCCACTCTATGCATACCAAGCATACTTGGAGACTCTGCTAAACTACGGATGGGATGCTAAAAACTCTCATCAACAACTGAGTTTATTTTACAAGGACGACAATTTCGAATTAGACTCAAAGGCTGCCGGAAAAAGAGCCAAACCGTTTCTAGATAACAACGCAGTTGAATTACTGGCTCCCCTTCATTGTGACCTGTTCAAACAAGAGCGTTACCTGCTGAGCGATTGTGAGCTTGCTTTGGAGCTACACAGAAACAGCGATAATTTCTGTCTCGTTAGTAATGGCACAAAGTACAAGATACTAGTAGATGACATTAGATGGTACGTCTGGAAAGTAAAGCCCCAAGAGTCCCTTTCCCTAGCAATCGAACAAATATTACAGACTCCAAATACTGCAAAGTATCCTATTCGGAGGATTAAAATGGCTACAAGACATATTGCTGCAGGATCTCAGCATATAATTGAAAACTCAATTTACAGTGGTCAATTACCACGACGAGTGGTCATAAGCCTTGTAGATGCTGAAGCGTTCAACGGATCTTTCACAAAGAACCCTTTCAAGTTTGAACACTGCAATGTTACAGAAATTGCACTTAAATGTGGAGACGAATATGTACCCAAGTATCCCTTGAAGATGGACTGGAAAACGTATCAGTACAGCTTTCCATACATGTACCTCTACGAAAACTGCGACATGGCCAACTTGGATAGAGGCATGGATATATCCTACAACAACTTTATTAAAGGATTTACCATGTTCACGTTTAGTCTAACTGCCGACAACGTCGATACTGGAGCCATGGAACTAATCAGGGAAGGCGACTTGAGCCTCTGCATGAATTTGAAGGAACCTTTGCCTGCCGCGGATTTCCCACAAGGCATCGTCATAATCATATATGGAGAATTTGATAACTTGATTGCTATTGACAGCAACAGAACACCATTCTTTGACTACGCAATATGAACACTAAAGAGATTACGGAAACGATGAAACGATGTAAAGACTTCATTGGTGTATTCGCCAGTGATTGTCTACCAAACATCAAGTCAAGGCCTGCTTGCTTTATTGCCAACACTGACCCTTCAGACCAACCTGGCCAACACTGGGTCGCACTCTATGTTGGTAACAATATCGAATACTTTGACAGTTACGGGCTGCCTCCCATTGTTGAATTTGACAAGTACAATGTTAATAAATACAACCCTTACTGCCTCCAGAACTTTGATACTAACGTTTGTGGAGAATACTGTATCTATTTTCTACTCAAACGATGCCAAGGGCATAGTCTTGAATCTATTGTTGACTACCTAAGAAAGTGTGACAACGATAGGGTTGTAAAGAAGTTTGTGGACAGAATACGAGCTCCTTGTGAAGCTAGTGGACAGTGTTGCAAATGCCGATCGTTAACGTCGTGCTAACTGGAAAGCTTGGTAAAGAAATTTTCCTTGCTGAGCTGGATGATGTCTACTATCAACCTAAGCGATTCAGTGGAGCCATAATGCACGATGGATGCACATTTCTGATATTCAAGAGTGGAGCGTTCAACTGTCTTGGTTCAACGTCGACCTCAGATGCGATAGAGAATGCCCATAAACTCGCTAAAAGGCTGGACACTACATTGGAAGACTACAGAATATGCAACCTTGTACTCTCCAACAAGTACAAATCAGCTGTTGACTTGGATTCAATCTATGGATATCTTCGACCTTATGGTTATGTTATGATGGATCACGAGCTATTCAGTGGTCTCACTTGGAAATTCAATGGAGCTACTGTGCGACTGTTTCACAATGGGCAGTACATTATAACTGGAATAAAAACTGAAGAAGATGCACATGGAACTGATGGCGTTGTGCAGCAACTATGTGAAGAATTTATGAAGAAGTAATAAAAGGAACTGACATGTTCTAGTTGATGTGAAGTATTGTAATGGAATATCACACAAAGCAAGATTTCATATTATCCACTGCCAATTTGAGGTGTGTGGAATCGGAGCTAGCAGCAATCAATGGTGACACAGTAGAGTCATCAGACATTCGAGATTTCATGCTGCTCAAGTTTCAGAACTGGACGAAAGATGACAAAATGTACCTGCTCATTACAGATGAATGCTACCATGTAGTCTTCAAAGGATGGGTCGAGAAGTCAACAATTGCAGACGTTTGCTCATTTCCAGAGCGAAGGAAGCTGACTGTCCTGGCTATTCACCTTGACTGAATGGAATCATCTAACCTCTTCGGAGGTTCCGCCTGAGGCCATTAAGGCGGATGGCTTTATTTCAGATAAAACATAGCATAAACAATAATACAACAATTGTCAGTGTCGGGGTTTCATGGTGTTGATGTTGGTTCGCTCTCTCGTGTTTGATCCGTTGTTGGTTTGTCTTCTGTTCAATGCGTTGTTGGTTTGTCTTCGGCTGGTGTCTCATCCGTTGTTGGTTCGCTGTTTTCGGTTGATATTTGATCCGTTGTTGGTTTTGTCTTCAGCTGGTTCGGGTCCCAACTTGCTTTTCTTCTTGTGCTGTTGACTGCTTGTCGTTCCGTTGATTGGCGTCGGTATGCAGCTTGAAGTAAAGTAGATCGTATCTGAAACAAGAAAACAGTAAAAAGCACAAAGAAGCAGTAAAAGAAGAAAACACAGAGATCTGTTAATGTTCCTTCATCTCCACAGAGATCTGTTAATGTTCCTTCATCTCCAAAGTCTATACTTACCTGAGCGCTCTTTCCGTTATCCACTGCAAGTCCTGAGTGTACGTATAAAGATTAAACGCAATTTAAATCTGAGCGACGCCTTTTTGGACAGGTGCAAACACAGCAGGGATCCCAAGCGTTAAATTTTAAAAAGGGCAGGTGCAAAGTCAGCAGGGTGCCAAGCAGTTTTGCGTCGTTCGTTATGTGTGTGCGTCGTTTTTTCTGAAGCTTAGATGAGTCCCTTTGGTACATAACTTTACACTTGTCCCTTACACTTATCATTTACTTTGCTTGTTTTAGGTATTACTATGGATATTGTTAAAGACAATTTAGTCTTATTTTGCAACGATATGAAGGCAGAGCCTGTATTGGATTATCTACTGGAAGTGGGATTATTTTCTCCCAATGTGGATGCTGATCTCAGGAGTCGGACCCCTGACCATGACAGAAATTTGGACATTATATCGACTCTTAATCGGCATGGACCCAATGCCTCAATTTTATTTCGGGAAGCATTGCGGAAATCTGGACAGTACGACCTGATGATGATCTTGCCGGAGCCAGATCAACCATTGCAGAAGGGCGTTACTTGGAAGATTTACTCCCGTCTAAGGAAACTTGAACAACAAGGCCAGAAAATATTCGAATCTATGGATGCAGCCCGATTTGATGTTGTGCTTGTACTGGAACCCATGGACTCTGATGGCCGAACTGTTGAATTTACAGAATGGTTGGGAAACCACCCTTGTAAACGATGGAAAGTACCCGAATGGTTTATAGCACCGTGGAATCATTATGATTGTAGTCATTGAACTTACCGTAACTGTATTTATACCATGTATATATGTAGTCACTTGTAAGCCCTGCTGTATATTGCTTGAAATAAATTTTTTCCGCCAGTTCGCCTGGCTTACCTTTATCGTTACAGCAATCATAGTTCCGGCCACGTATAGCACGGAGCTTAGATAGGATAGGAAAACTAATAGTAATTTCGAATTCTGCGACCCTGAAAACCCCCTATACAAAGTTTTTCCAAAGAAAATGGTCAATTTTTCAAATTTAAGCTTGGGTCAGCTAAGGTTCCGGGCAAGGGTCACATAGAGCACGGAGCTTAGATAGGATTGGAAAACTAATATCATTTTCGAATTCTACGACCCTGAAAACCCCTTGTATAAAATTTTCCCGAAGAATTTGGACAATTTTCAATTTCAAGCATGGGTCAGCTAAGGTTCCGGTCGAAGGTCACATAGAGCACGGAGTTTACGTAGGATAGGAAAACTAATGTCATTTTCGAAATCTACGACCCTGAAAACCCCTTATATAAAGTTTTCCCGAAGAATTTGGACAAGTTTTTATTTTAAGCTTGGGTCGACCGTGGTTTCGGTCGAGGGTCATTCAGGGCACGGAGCTTACGTAGGATAGGAAAACTAATATCATTTTCGAATTCTACGACCCTGAAAACCCCCTATACAAAGTTTTTCCAAAGAAAATGGTCAATTTTTAAAATTTAAGCTTGGGTCAGCTAAGGTTCCGGGCAAGGGTCACATAGAGCACGGAGCTTACGTAGGATAGAAAAACTAATATCATTTTCGAATTCTACGACCCTGAAAACCCCCTATACAAAGTTTTTTCAAAGAAAATGGTCAATTTTGAAATTTAAGCTTGGGTCAGCTAAGGTTCCGGTCGAGGGTCACATAGAGCACGGAGCATAAACAGCAGAGGAAAACTAATAGCATTTTCGAATTCTACGACCCTGAAAACCCCCTAGATAAATTTTTCCGTAGAAAATGGACAATTTTTAAATTTAAGCTTGGGTCAGCTAAGGTTCCGGTCGAGGGTCACATAGAGCACGGAGCATAAGCAACAGAGGAAAATGAACATCATTTTCGAATTCTACGACCCTGAAAACCCCCTATAGAAAGTTTTTCCAGAGAAAATGGTCAAATTTCAATTTTATGCTTGGGTCGACCGTGGTTCCGGTCGGCTACAGCGCCGCAGCGCCTCAGCACCTCTCCCTCCTCCACCCCCTAGCGCCTCCGCGCCTCTCCCTCCTCCACCCCCTAATCCCTCAGCGCCTCAGCGCCTCAGCACCTCAGCGCCTCAGCACCTCAGCACCTCAGCGCCTCCGCGCCTCAGCACTCCCCCCCCCCCCTTATCCATCTTTTCAATTTTCCCCCCCCCCCCTCTCCTTACAACCCCTAAAATTTAATTTTTTTTTTCTTCAATTTTTCATTCCAATTTATCTATCATTTAAATCTTCTCATTTCAATTTTACTAATTTACAGCCCTCCCCTCCCCCCCAACCTCTCTTGTTCTTTTTTTACTTCCCCATTAATTTTTCCCCCACCCCACCCCCCCCCCCCCCCCCCCCCCCCACCTCCCCCCCTCCCCCTGCTCCTCACTTCACCTTTTAAAATTTCATTTTCCCCCCCCCCCCCGCCAAACCCCCCAAAAACACAATAGCAAAAAACCATTTAAAAATTTTTTCGTTTTTTTGCGTGTCATTTCTCAATTCCCATTTAATCTATACAGTTTAAGAAAGCCTTCAGCTCTACTAACAAATCTGGTTCACTATTCACTCAGTATCCGGTTAATTTGCATAATTACGTAATGAATCCACTTAGGTCTTTCTGCCAAAATAATTTATACAGCTGGTAGTCTGGCTTATCCCTAGTGGGGGGGGGTGGGGGCCGCCCCCATTCGGCGACCTCCCCCCTCATTCGAGGAGCCCCCCCATGAAAAGTCCCCCACATAAATCCCGACCTCCCCCCCCCATAACCCCAAAAATTCCCAAATTTTACCATTTTTACCCAAAATTTTCAAATAAAACTAAATTTTCGCTATTTTAGCGTAAAAAACACCTAGAATTAGTCATTTTTAGCGATTTTTAGCAGTTTGTACACAAAAAAACCCACAAAAATTCGAAAAAATTTTCTAAAAATATGCCCCCCATTTTGGGTGAGCCCCCCCCCCAACGAAGGGGGGGGGGGGTCCCCCCCCATGAAGCCCCCCCCCCCATAAAAAAATGCCACGGGAGAAGCCAGGTAGTAGAACCAAAGTAGACCTATGCCACAGTAACAACCTATCCAGGTGAGTGAAAATTTATATTTATTCTTGTTCCTGAGGGCGACAGCTCAGAAAATCTTACAATTTGAAAAATGGGAAGCGAAACCATAAAAAAACCTTCGCCAAAACCTGAGCTGAGGGTTAGTTCTTATAAAGTACATCAGAACATCCCCTTCCGCGCGTTCATGTGTGTGAGGAATGTACTCACAACGTCCACAAGGCAATCCACTGCTGAATGTTGCATCAACTCTCCTCATTTGCATAGATTTTGAGTTAAACCAAATTTTTCCAGATAGGTCTTTATGCCAGAATATTAAAATCAGAATAGGCTTAGCTTCAACAAAATTATGTTATCAAGTATATGTGGCAATAAGCCCTAAGCTGCTTAGGCCATTTTGCCAGAACCTAAAACAGTGAACTTGCATATAGGTTTAAATGACAAACGGGTCTCACGACTTTATTTTTGAGAATTTCAAACAGGGCTCTTTGCCAGATTAAAATTTCTCACTCAGTCTACCTATTTCCGTCAAAAAGTGAAAATTGACCATTTGTATGGGATGGGTCCTTTTGCCAGATAGGTCGCGACATGACCTCCCATTGACCTGACCCTCCAAACGGCAAAGTGGAACGAGCCCAGCAAGA
This sequence comes from Trissonchulus latispiculum, assembly GCA_030248195.1. NCBI lineage: Eukaryota > Metazoa > Nematoda > Enoplea > Enoplida > Ironidae > Trissonchulus > Trissonchulus latispiculum. Next base: position 3,367 of record JASAND010020026.1, on the reverse strand, counting down.
TGGGTGGGTCAGACGGCGAAACGGACACCGGGAATGAGCTGGGCGCACCAGAAAACCCCTATGGACAAAGTTTTGAGAGGCTGAGTAAAGCCTACTACGTACCTCTAGGAAGTGGTTGCCGACCTGACCCTTCAGACGGCAAAGTGGAACCAGCCCAGCACTGCTGCAATTAAATTAATGCAGCACTGAAAAAGTTATATACATACGTATTACATATGTATATATACCGTCAAGAAAATGAAGTAAACGCTGGCCAGCAGGCGGATCCACGAAGGATACAAGGCATTAATCATAAAGAAATAATGAAAAACGAATGCCTGCAGTCACTAAGGCCGTAGCCTTAGTCCGAACAGGAGAGCGCCAATGGGCGCGGTGAGCGCTCTTACCCAGTGAGAACTATTCCCTGGAGCTCCTGCCTGGTTGTCCAAGAAGGACAGCCAGCTCGGCTCTATCTGTGCTGCAACATAGCCAGAGAAGGTTTTATCAAAACCTCTCTGACCGTGCTATGCACAGAAAGAGGACTGCAGTGGCCAGCGGATCTCCGTAGAGACACAAACAGTTGTTGTGTGTTTGTGCATATAACGGTAGTGCATATATCAGGGTATTTTTTAGGGATTTTTTCCGGGGGGGGGAAAGAATTTTTTGCAAAAATGGGCCAAAAATGGTATTTTTTGGCGTATTTTGCATGATGAAACGCAAAAAAGTTCTCAAAAATGCCAGGATTTAAGCTAAAAATAGCTATTTTTACGAAAAAATGTCCGGCGAAGCCGGAAAATTTTTGAAAATTGGCCTATTTTTGGCAAAAATTTGGGCCTCCAAAAAATCCCGGGGGGGAAGCAAAAATCCCGGGAGGGGCGATTTCGGGGGGGGAAGGCATTTTCGGGGGGGAAGGTCAATTTCGGGGGGGCCCCCCCTGTACAAAATACCCTGTACAAGTAACAAAAATGCTCCGCACAAAGGAGGATAATATGTGTGTGGTGGCCTGTGTCTATCCTTAAAATTGAGCAAATAAAGACAAAAATGTACATATATATACCACAACAAGCTTGGGTGGATGGCTCTATGACGGAAGTTGATTAGTTAGCTTAGGGTTTTCATTTGATGCCAAAGTTCACCACTTTTGATAAATTCCATTTTTGACCCAAAGTCCCCACCCCACCACAGCACTCTACAGCCACTTTGGGTACGCAGTTCTATGACAAGAGTTGCTCAGCTCACTTAGGGATTTCATTTGATGCCAAAGTTCACCACTTTTAAAAATTTTCATTTTTGACCCAAAATCGTCTAAGTCCCCACCCCACCCAACCACAGCACTCTACAGCCACTTTAGGTACGCACTTCTATGACAAAAGTTGCTCAGTTCGATGCGGGCTTTCATTTGGTATCAAATTTGACCACTTTTGAAAAATTTGATTTTTGACCCAAAATCGCCCCAAAGTCCCCATCCCACCCCACCACAGCACTCTACAGCCACTTTAGGTACGCACTTCTATGACCAAAGTTGCTCAGTTCGATGCGGGCTTTCACTTGGTATCAAATTTGACCACTTTTGAAAAATTTCATTTTTGACCACATGACCTCCCATTGACCTGACCCTCCAGACGGCAAAGTGGAACGAGCCCAGCAAGATGGGTGGGTCAGACGGCGAAACGGACACCGGGAATGAGCTGGGCGCACCAGAAAACCCCTATGGACAAAGTTTTGAGAGGCTGAGTAAAGCCTACTACGTACCTCTAGGAAGTGGTTGCCGACCTGACCCTTCAGACGGCAAAGTGGAACCAGCCCAGCACTGCTGCAATTAAAATGCAGCACTGAAAAAGTTATATATATACATACGTATTACATATGTATATATACCGTCAAGAAAATGAAGTAAACGCTGGCCAGCAGGCGGATCCACGAAGGATACAAGGCATTAATCATAAAGAAATAATGAAAAACGCATGCCTGCAGTCACTAAGGCCGTAGCCTTAGTCCAAACAGAAGAGCGCCAATGGGCGCGGTGAGCGCTCTTACCCAGGGAGAACTATTCCCTGGAGCTCCTGCCTGGTTGTCCAAGAAGGACAGCCAGCTCGGCTCTATCTGTGCTGCAACATAGCCAGAGGTTTTATCAAAACCTCTCTGACCGTGCTATGCACAGAAAGAGGACTGCAGTGGCCAGCGGATCTCCGTAGAGACACAAACAGTTGTTGAGTGTTTGTGCATATAACGGTAGTGCATATATCAGGGTATTTTTGAGGTATTTTTCCCGGGGGGGGCCGGGCCCGGGGGGGGAGAATTTTTTGCAAAAATGAGCCAAAAAATGGTATTTTTTGGCGTATTTTGCATGATGAAACGCAAAAAGTTCTCAAAAATGCCAGGATTTAAGCTAAAAATAGCTATTTTTACGAAAAAATGTCCGGCGAAGCCGGAAAATTTTTGAAAATTGGCCTATTGTTGGCAAAAATTTGGGCCTCCAAAAAATCCCGGGGGGGGGAAGCAAAAATCCCGGGAGGGGCGATTTCGGGGGGGTGAGGCATTTTCGGGGGGAAGGTCAATTTCGGGGGGGGGGGTCCCGCCCCCCCTGTAAAAATACCCTGTTGTACAAGTAACAAAAATGCTCCGCACAAAGGAGGATAATATGTGTGTGGTGGCCTGTGTCTATCCTTAAAATTGAGCAAATAAAGACAAAAATGTACATATATATACCACAACAAGTTTGGGTGGATGGCTCTATGACGGAAGTTGATTAGTTAGCTTAGGGTTTTCATTTGATGCCAAAGTTCACCACTTTTGATAAATTTCATTTTTGACCCAAAGTCCCCACCCCACCCTACCACAGCACTCTACAGCCACTTTGGGTACGCAGTTCTATGACAAAAGTTGCTCAGCTCACTTAAGGATTTCATTTGATGCCAAAGTTCACCACTTTTAAAAATTTTCATTTTTGACCCAAAATAGTCTAAGTCCCCACCCCACCCAACCACAGCACTCTACAGCCACTTTAGGTACGCACTTCTATGACAAAAGTTGCTCAGTTCGATGCGGGTTTTTCATTTTGGTATCAAATTTGACCACTTTTGAAAAATTTGATTTTTTGACTCCAAAATCGCCCCAAAAGTCCCCACAGTAGTAAGGGACGGGCAAAGCTTGTAGTTTTAGGGGGGAGGAGGGGGAGGGAGGCGCTGAGGCGCTGAGGTGCTGAGGCGCTGGTGCTGAGGCGCTGAGGGATTAGGGGGTGGAGGAGGGGAGAGGCGCGGAGGCGCTAGGGGTGGAGGAGGGAGAGGTGCTGTGAGCGCTGGAGGCGGTGCTGTAGCCGACCGGAACCGCGGTCGACCCAGCATAAAATTGAAATTTGACCATTTTCTCTGGAAAAACTTTCTATAGG